>BJBW01002105.1:15536-37617 GCA_004320125.1 Scolopax mira | reverse complement strand
AAATATTTCCTAATATCTAACCTGAACCTCCCCTGGTGCGACTTGAAGTCATTACTCCTTGTCCTATCACCTGTGACTTGGGAGAAGAGACTGACCCCTGCCTCTCTACAGCCTCCTTTCAGGTAATTGTAGAGAGCTACTCATACACCTAAAATCTGCAACCTCCAAATGAATAATTGCAAACAAACAAAACCCAGATGGCCTGGGGCAATGTTTTTGAGCAGAACTTTCCTCCAAGAGGAAAAAAATTGCTTGCATACATACACAAACACAGACATACTCATTGAACTATACAGCTTTCCTCTTCAATCAAACCTAAACATGGCCACCAGCTTGTAGTGGGAGAGTATTTTATCTTCACACAACGAGACCCCGGTGTGACTTGGCCATTCCTCTCCTAGTCTGAATGATGGGTCTCTGTTTCTGATCATTAACAACAATATTCTTCAGCAATATTCTCTCTTTCTTTCCACATTTCAGCTCCTTCAGAAGGATAGTCCCCCATACAGTGTCTTACCTAATCTGCAACTTTTTGCAAAGAATAAACTCATCGTCCAAATCAAATCCTTTGGATCTGCAAAGCCGGGTAATTTTGTTAAGTTTTTTCTGTAGAAAGCATTTCCTTAGGACTGGATCACGAAATGCTATACAGAATGATAAGGGCGATTACTAATTTCCATTTTGTCTCTATTTTCTAAAACATTTGAGTGACAGTATGTCAGAAGCAGAAATACCGGGGCTGGGCCCCTTAAGGCAGCAATAAGCTTTAATGGCCCTAATCAGCCTCACCTGGGACCCCAAGCACACCTGCTCATAGGTCAGGAGCCCTATTTAACCTCAGTTTTGGGTCTGTAGCCTCTCTCTGAGTAGTGTTGGAGGAGTACTGGTCTTCAGAGCTATCTCTAGTGCTGTCTTCTAACTGGATTGTGGACCCACGTTGCAGTAGAGTATCTCTTGATCCTCAATGATCTCTTGACCCCAAGTCACCATCTCCTCATTTAGGGCTGTCAGTGGATTCTGTTACCAGCATCTGGCTCTATCTGCTGAGTGTAAGTTATCATCTTTGAATTGTCTTTTTTTTGGTGATATTTTTAAATTTTTTTAGAGTTCCTTCAAGTTTACTCTTTCTTCTGACTGTTTCCAGTGTAATTCTGGATAATAAGTAAACTGGGTTTAGAACTGAGCAGGATAGAGTTAACTTTTGTTGGATTCCTGTAATCATTGGCTATAAGCAGCTGAGATATTGAAGCTTGGCCTAAGAATAAACCAAATACAACTGGTTCCACTGCTGGGCAAAGCTCCAGATCTTCCCTGATGGTTGATTGCTTGTGACTTTGTGCCACCATCTGCCTAAATTGAGGCTGAGGAAGAATAAGCAACCCAGTTTCACCTTCCTCTGGGGATGAGGTAAGAGTGTGTGTGCATACTGCTGTTGTTTGACTGGTGCCTGGTAATTCATTAAACTGTAGTTATTCTGTGGTGTCTGAGAGTTTCCTCCAAATTTAGGTGGAAACTTCCATGTAGACATCCATGCTAGTGCAGGGGCTCACCAAAAGGTCATGTTTCTGGTGGCTCCATCATAAAACAATCTGGCCTTCAAATAGGTGGGTGCAGAGGTGAGAATAGGGATAAGGTTCAGACAGATGTTCAACAGCTGATGTAGGCTGAGTTGCATCTTCCCTGTAGCCAGTGAAGGCACAGGGTTCTCTATCAGGTGAATGATAACACTGTGTAAGGCCACAGCACTCTTTTCCACCACTGACTCTATATGCACATTCAGGGGTGTAGGTACTTGAGATGTGGTGGGAAGTCTGAACACCTTTTGGACAGAATTCCTGCCAAATGCAGACAATGCCGGGAAACCCAGAGGAAGACTGAATTAAGAGTTTATAAGGAAACCTTCATATCTGCTGAGAATCATCATTATAAAATGGTTAAAGTTGGAAGGGACCTTAAAGATCATGGAGCTTCTATCCCCTGACATGGGGCAGGGACACCTCCCACTGGACCAGGTTGCCCTGTCTGGCCTGGCCTTGAACCTGTCCAGGGATGGGATAGCCACAGCTTCTCTGGGCAACTTATGCCAGGGTCTCACCACCCTCACAGCAAAGAATTTCCTCCTAATATGTCATCTAAATCTCTCCTCTTTTAGTTTGAAGTCATTATCCCTTATCCTATTACTACACTCCCTCAACAAGAGGGAGCTTTCCTGTAGCTCCTTTAGGGACTGAAACGCCACAATAAAGTCTCCCCGGAGTTTTCTCTTCTCCGGGCTGAACACACCCAACTCTCTCAGACTGTCCTCACAGCAAAAGCCCTCCAGGCTCCGATTGTCTTCGTGGCCTCTTCAAGACCTGCTCCAATGGTTCTATGTCCTTCTTATCCTGGAGGACCTAGAGCTGGAGGCAATGCTGCAGGTGGTGTCTCACCAGAGCAGAGGGCCAGAATCCCCATTCCCTTGCCCCACTGGCCAGGCTGCTGGGGATCTAGCCCAGGATGTGATTCACTTGCTGTGAAAGTTACTCCCAGACTGGATATCTGCATATTAAGGAACCATTCCATTAGTTTTTCTGTCATGTTTTGGGGGAAAAAGAGGATAAAATAGATTCATGGTCCTTGTTGAAGGATTTAGTTATATACGAATAGAAGAACAATTCCTAGTTACCCCCTAATGGTCATTAACGGCTTGGAACAAAACAGTTAATAGCAGCAAGTAGCTTAGGTTAATAATTAAGCATGCCCAATGGGCAGCTCTGAGCTGTGTCTGTGACAGACTTTTGAGAAACTGGTCTGGTGGCTTTTGGCACTTGGTGACTCAGTCACCCACGCAGGGCCTGAACTGAGTGCCTACTGCCACCTCGGACTGAAAATTGGGGTAGAGCTGGCATCAAAGGGATGGAGCAGTTATGCTGGTCTCGGAGCCTCCGCACTTTACTCGTCAGGGGAATGGGAAGAAGAAATTGAGTAAGGTAAGTAAAACCAGAAAAAAGTTCTATTGAGAATAATAAAAGTAAATTTAAATGATCTTCCCTGCACCTGCTTTGAAATGCAAGGGCTCTGCACTCTGACCCTGCAAGTTGCACTTAGGTTAAAATGTGCAAGAAAGAGAGGGAGAGTGGTTACAGTAGGTCTTGTGGTACAATAACCAATAGAAGCTTAGAAGCTGATTTTATGGAGACAGAATATTTGCCACAGTTCCTGAGTAACAACAGCTTTGCCCAACTCTCACTTCTAAGAGTGTTGCTCTTAGAAGTGTTGTTGTAATTTAGTTTAAAGTAATAGATGCAACTGTTTTGCAGAGCAGCACAGAGCTGGGAGAGTTTAACATCATCTGATTTAAACATTGTAATTGTTTTCACCAATTCACCTGTGCCTCCCGTTTAATCAGAGTTGGTCTCCTGAGATGTGACCCCAGTGGGGGAAAGCTCATCCTGAGCATGGCTGGAAAGTGGAAAATGGAGGGGTGTATGTTTTACTTAGTGCTGTTGGGTGGGAGGAAAAAGAGTACGGTTTGCAATATATTGATTCTTTATACTGTGTGAGAGGTGAATCAGTGTTTTCTCTGTGATTCCACACTGCAGTCCATTTTGTCTTGTGATACCACGGACCATTGCTACCATTGCGTGGGTCTGTGGTATAAAGAAAGAATACAGATGGGGTTTGTTCTAAAGTTACAGGATGGTGCCAAGGCCCCAAGCCATGATCCTGGAGCCAGTCTTTTGTGAAAGCCCCATCCAAAGTTCAAGATGAATCCTTGGAGATCATCCTTTCTGAGTGCTGAGCTGATATTCTTTGCAGGTGGGTGATAGAGAGGTGTTGTCTCCAACCACACTGGTCATATACCACCAACAAAATCCAGTGACACTGGGTTGGATACAGAATGATTGTGAGAGGGAATTGGGGAAGCATCTCTAAAAGGTGTTGAAGGCTATGGGATATTAATTGTAGCATATTGGATGTTGTCCACCCTTATCAGTGGCTTTTCATGCTGGTTTATCCCTATTAATTTCAGATGAGTGTCGCCAAAATAAACCCTAAATTATCTTAAGAACATGATGCCTGTATGAAAGGCACTGAACAAGTTACAGGTGACTTAATTTCATGAAGTGAGTTCCTTTCCAGGCCTGTGTTTCTTTCCTAAGGGCTTTGTCAAAAAAGAGCTGGACAGAAGAAGCCAGAACACTATATATTTTGTGGGCAGCCCTAAGTTTGGGAAAGTGTAGAGAAGTCAGCAAACACATTTCTTTGAGAGCTGGAGAAATAAACATGAGGTTTATTGTCTTTATTTTGATTCTTGAGCAGGACTGGAGGCTCAGACTGTAGCTTGGTTTAGCACATCATGAAGGCAGCAAAACCTCCCTGAGGGGAAGCAGGACTATTGCATAAGGGAGACAGCTGGAGGGGGGGAAAAGATGAGCAATATGGCTAACTTGGATGCCTGAGAAGGAGAAATGAGATGAAGGGTGGGATCACAGGGGGACAGCTGTCAAACTACTACATCTTGTCCTGTATTAGATCTTTTAGATGCTGGCATTGAGCTTCAACCTGATGTGTCTGGGTTGTTTTGCAGTGACAGCCATGGGATTTCTCATTAAGCCCCGAGAGGGCAGCGTTGCTGGAGGAACGTGGATTACTATCACCTTGGATGGTGAGTTTTTTAGACTCTCATGAATCACGTGCCAGAGTAACAGAGGATCATCTCCATTCTGAGGTTTGTGGTTGGAGTGAGAAATCCTAAGCAACAGATACATGGGCTGTGGTACCCAGAGCATGAAACTGTCTTGAAATTATTACTTCATAAGCTGTTGCTGATGGTTGTTTTTTTCTAAGGTCTTTCTAAGCAAGAGAAGTCAGATTTCTACATTATTTTTGTAAAAGTAGGGCTAGACATTTTCTCCCTGCCACACTCTTTTTTGAGGAAAAGCGGAGAGTCTTCTCTGTTCACAGGTCCTGTATTGCTGAAACTTTAAAAACACTAATGACAAACATGAATTCTGAGTTAAAAAAACAGAAATTGATACGCCATGCTCATTTGGGCCCAAAACCAGCTGTACAAAGCTAGGCCTGATTTTCTGCCATGCTGAATATTGATTCATTGGGAAGAGAGTTGGTTTCTGGGCCAGTTGCATGTTTGGTTTAACTGCTCAAGTTTTGGCACTTTGGCTGAGTTTTGGCCATTTATAACTATGATGAATGGTATCGGTCTAATTTGTCTGATTATTGTGCATTCTCATAATAATGATGACATAGACGGAAGAAAGAGAGATCATTTCTTCAAGGGCGATGTTTCCCCAACAGCACTGTGTGGTAGGCAGAGATAGTCACAGCTGGGAACTCATTTTTCGAGTACAGTGGGGTTTTTTTGTGAGGGAAGCAGACAGTCAGACCTTGGGAGAAGGGGAAAAACCTTCTTGGGACCAGGAGGAAATATGCAGTTTGCTGCAAGTTGACAAACCACTGATGTCATTCAAAGAGAGTCTGTGGGCTGGGAACCACCTGTGAAGATCATGAGAGTTGTCTGTAAACCACCTTAATTTCCAGCTGTGTTTGATTATTCTATAAAAGTTAAGCATTATTGTAGTTTGGGCTAGTTTATGTTCAGATAAAACTCAACTCGTTGAAGATTAGGAGCCTTTGATTCTTTGGACAGCTTACTCGAAAGAAATTGGCCAAGCAGGTCCACCTAATAGCACAGGCCAACTTGAGGTCCTGTCAGCAAAACTGTGCAAGACCTCAGCGACTGCAAAGAACTTGTCAAATGGTAATAGTTTTGCAGGTGCTTTATGTATTTATGGGCATGGTGTTTTTTCCAGTGTAGGTGGCTGAGGTGACCCAGACTCCCAATACCTGCCAATCTCTGCAGTAGAACACACGTGGAAGAGATCAAGTAATGTATTTGAGGCAAAAAAAAACCAACCCATGTTTTTTAATGGTTCTTAATATGCATTTACACAAACATGAATTTAAAAAGCCTGATAAGAGGGTCTAAGTGTTGCTTCTAAAGAGATGCTGGGTTGTACACTTGAAAATGTTCATATTGTGTGTGACTGAATGTGAGCGATCCTGTCCTCTCAGAACTCTTCTGGTTGACTTTGATTACATAGGCTCAACAACCCACCAGCTAGAACATGTCTCTTCAGCCCATGGGCCCCAGCTGGAGGTGTCCCTGGTGAATCCATATCTGCCCAGGTTGCCATGTGATGTCTTCCCTGTGTATTTTGACTTATCTACTGTAAGATGCAGAACAAGGTATGACCCATGACTACAACGCAGGTGAGACCTTGCCATTTGTCTGGTAGGATCCTCATTTCCTTTCAGTGTCTGTATGGGCAGATGGGGAGTGTAGGGAATTTCTATGGCTGCTGCTGTGGCTGCACTTGAGCACCTCTTAATTTATGTGTCATTTATCCTTGCTTCAACTTAATGAAGCACTGGGCTAGCTAGCATAAGAGTTGGTGAGGCTTCTTGGAGAGGCTAAACTCAGATCCTCAAAGCTTTGTAGATACCTAATTCTTAGATACAAAACTCACAAGAAAATCCCAGGGGGAATTTTACCAGTTTCTGGTGTCTTTGACCTATCCAAGATGACAGAGGTTATAGGTAGAGTGAGGAAGCAAATATGGTTTCAAGCACCACCTGGACAATCTAAGCTCCCTTTTTTCTATCCTGTCATAACCTCAAAGATGATTGTTTGGCAGGAAGACTAGGAATGTTGCAAGAGGGATGTAAGATGGACCCTAATGGGACTCATCCCTTGTTGCTATGATTCAGTTGGGAGTTAATTCCACTGAATGTGGTTCTAAGAAACTGTCTGCATTAAGGATCTGCTCTGCACTTAAAATTTGGATAGAGTTCTGATATAGTCCTGTCATATTCTGCACTTAGCTGTAATTTCTAACTGTGCTTCCACATTTCTTTTAAATTTTAATTTTAGAGTTTGAGTTCATATGTGTAAAATTTGGGTTCACAGTTTAAATATGTTTTTTTCTCTCTATCAAAGCCTCAATAAGGGAGACACTATGAAGGATCTGGCATTCCCTGAAAAATAAAGCCAATTGGTGTAAAAATAATGTATTTTCTTCCACTTAGGTCTTCACCTCAGGAGGGTTTGTACTATGTGGAGGTGATGTTTAAAGGACATGTAATTAACAACCTGACTGAGGTGGAGAAAGAAAACTATACTTTCAAGGTAACCACCAAGCAAGGATAAGAGTGATTGTAAATACCTCAAGGTATTGAGGGGAGTCAAACTTCAGACACAGTATTAAAGAGAATACTCATACTCTGTGTGGTTGCACATAAGAAGAAGTTAGGGTGCTCCTTCTGTTCCTTAAAACTACATTGAGGTACTCATCAGTCTGGCACTGGATAGATGAGGTGATCTAAGAGGTCTTTCTGAATAAAAAATCCAAGTTAATCTGTCTCTGTGCTTCAGCCATGCAGTCAGAAGACACTATTGTGCCAGAAGACCCTATGCCACCTTCTTCGGCTGTTACCTTCCAAGCAGCAGGGTGGCAGCTAACAATCTGCACTGGCAGATAACGATGGGCAAGAGTACCTCCCATGGGCACAGCTGGTTCCAAGAAAGAACATCTTTGCATGTCTGGGACAGCTCTCCACACCTAAGATGAGCAAGATTTGGAAACTCAGGCCTCAGTTGTGATTGCATATCTGCTACTTGGTTATTTTGAGAGCTCACTGTTCCCCTTCAGCCTAGTATTTTGTGTCCAGTTTTGGGTTCCCTGGTTCAAGAAGGACAGGGAACTGCTGGAGAGGGTATAGCAAGGGGCTACAAAGATGATGAGGGGACTGGAGCATTTCTCTGAGGAGGAAAGACTGAGGGACTTGGGTCTTTTTTTAGTCTGGAGAAGAGAAGGATGAGGGGGGAACTTAATGCTTATAAATACTTAAAGGGTGGGTGTTAAGAGAATGGGGCTGGACTTTTTTCAGTGGTGCCCAGGGATAGGACAAGAGGTAATGGGCACAAACTGGAACACAGGAAGTTCCATCTAAACATAGGAGGAACTTCTTTACTTTGAAAGGTGGTGGAGTCTCCATGGATGTGTGCTTTGGGATGAGGCCTGGTGTGTTCAGAAGTCACGTCCCAATTCTGTGCTAACTTTGAGTATCGAGCAAGAAAGCCCAGCATTTTCAGTAAATAGCACATTAAAGCTGAAGAGTCATTGGGTGGTTCAGCTAGCTTAGAAAGTTGATGAAAAATCACCAGGGGATGCTGTTAATGAGGCACATTCCAAGCTAAATAAAACACAATGTGTGCCTTTGTTTTGGGACTGGGACCTGGGAGCTATGTGTATTAAAAATTAATTTTGCCTCGACAGTAGATTGAAAAAACCCGCTGCAGGCAGCAACAAGTCTGAACAGCTTGGAAGACTTGTGTTAGCTAGTGGTGCTAGTTTTTATGCTGTTTTGACTTCTTTCTCTGTATTAGCTCCAGCCCAGGCCATGGTGTGGTGTTTCCTTTGCTTCTCAGAAGTGGCCATCACTGAGTTTGTAGCTACTCCCTCATTTTTACCATGACCATCTGGAAGAGGGAAGGCAAAGACTGAGCTTTGAAAGGGAATAAAGTGCAAGGAAAGCTTGAAAAAACACCCAACATGTGCAATGCTGGTTTTGATTTGATTCAGCAAATGAGTTTGTTATTTACTGGTCTGACAGCAGCATTGGTATGTACAAGCGAGGACAATAGAGGGCTTGAAAAGAAGGTGAGGAGGATGGAGATATGTGAAAGAGTGGGGACACATGGGAAATATAATTTTCCTATAAGGTTAATGAAATCCAGCAGCTAATGACCTAGATGGACACAGGATTTAGCCACCTAGCAGGACTGCAGGCCAGATTTATGGAAGTAGTTGTAGCACCTAAGAAAGCAGAGAGACAAATGCTGAACAAACCGTGTGCGTGTATACTTCACTTTAAACCCAAAACCCCTAAAGACCTTGATGGATCTGACCCTTATTTTTCACCTAATGATTTTCATTTTCCAAATGCTGCACTGGGGAAAGAAGATGGCATTATTCTTATTTTTCAGAGTGGATATGAGGGATAAAGAAGTGGTTTTGCCAGGGTCTCCCTGTAAAATGCAAGGCTGTGCCTGTATTAGCGAGCAAGGCAGTGTCAGGACATGGTCTCCAGCGCTGCCTGGGGTCACCTGGTTACAGCTCCTTGGTGCAGTTTTTTCTCCTGTGGGTGATGGCAAGTCTGCTTCCATTGGGCAACATGGGTCAGGCCACCTTCTTTTTAGTGTAGGGTGAGAATTTCCCTACATGGATATGTCATGCTGTCCCCTGGGCCAAATAGCAGGTTCCGAGTTATTTTATCTGCTCTTACAGCCGTAGTCCAAGGGCCCACCTCCCTTTCCATAAGTCCTCTTGTGTCTTTCCCAAGATATCTGGCTCTTTTTCATTGCCTGCCTAGGCATGTTCCCATTGACACCAGACCATGCTGTCTAAGCTACATCAGCCTGTTACAAGATAAGATTCAGCTAACCCAGAACTGGATAATATCCTCCTCCTTATCCACAGCAGTAATTTTTTAAACATGTCTAAAGAGTTTCAACTGCCTTTTTATTTCCTTTAGCACTTGGATCCAGTACTTGGTCATAAGACACTTTTAAGCTACAGAAGCCAACCATTTATTTATCCTGTTTGGTTTGCTATCTTCTGGGCAGGGACAGAAACTTTTGAAGATAATAATGGTTCCAAGTGAGTTAACACCATGTAGAGGACCATAGGAGCCTCTGGCCACTCGACTGATGAGTAGTGCTCCTCAACAAAACGCCATTTGAATAAGATTGATGTTAGCCTAGGCAAAAAAATTCTAGAGTAATTCTGGTTTTAAAAGTCTCACATATTTTAGAGTCAACTGGAGAGAAGGGGAAAAGGGCTGCAGCCAAAGCATGTGCCAGGGCAGGTACCCATGGTGTATTCCTTACCTTCTGAGGGGTTTGTCTCAGAATAAAAATCTTTTTCTCCTTCTTGGATTTGTTAAAGTCAAAAAATAGTGTCCCATAGCAGATTTCCAATATTTCCTTGACATTTCCTTAGAAGGCAAGATAGTGCTTTCCCAAAGACACCTCTGATGCATTATACTGCATTAAGATGGGCCAATCCTAGCATTTTCTTTGCTATGATGCTTTAGGGTACCCAAGAAGCTTGCTAAAGGCCATATGGAGTATCTCGCTTCTGTGATGGAGAAATACTTTTTAAGAGTATATTATTGGGAAGAAAAAAGAGGTGCCATAGTACCAGATAGAATGGAGGTCTTGACTTAAGATGACGCATGGCTTAGAAGCTGTATAGTGTATTAAACCATACCTTCTGGAATTGACTCAACCGGTGGACAATTTGGGCAGGAAGAAGATGTAAAAATAGCAGTAAGCTGTACTCTGAATGTAGAGGGGGGCAAAAAAGGGACGTTCTACTTGCTCCCTTCTCAGAGCAGGACTTTGCTTCGCAGATCAAACCCTAAAGTGTGAGTCTCTGAAAGGCAATTGCCAACTGTGTTGTGAGCGATGCGTAATCAGATCTTGTTGGGCTGCTGCGAAAATGACTGCCATTTAACTACAAATTTCTCCTTGCAGTTCTCTGCTGCGCAGACACCTGTGGTTTACCAAATTAATCCACCATCTGGCATCCCAGGTATGGGACCTTTCTTTAAGCTAGAGCCCACTTTAATTATTATTCGATGTTCCATACTGGCTTTCTCCTTATGAAGGTTCTGTCTTGCTGGGGATTAAAATGGGCACCTCCAGAACTTAATGTCCGAGCTCACGCTGAACAGGAAAATGGGTTTGCACAAGGGGAGAGAGTCTGCAACACTGGGTAAAAGAGAAATGGGTAATGCACACTGTCCAGGTTATTTTCTACTTACCTTGTGCAGCCCAACTCTGCCTGAGTAGAGAGATGTTGTTCAGCAGATGGGTAGATCTAATCAATCTCAACTCTTGAGTCATCTGACCCTATTTTGTAAGAGTTTTTGGAAGAATTGGCAATTAAGTGATGATATTGTAATGTCATGCAGACCTTTTGGTGAGTGGGTTTTTAGATTAGACTTTAAAGTTACATGAGAAGACAGTCACTAGTTTTAGTCTGAACAGTTAACTGTTTTCCCCCTTAATTCTAGTCTTTTTGTATTTGCAGCCACCTTTAGGGTGAAAAAAAAAAATGCTTATTTCCAAAGTCAAGATGAATCAGAGCATTTTGGTCTCTCAAAGTGCAGAGAGGTACCTGGGTGACTAGACCACACAGATGTTCCTAAATCTAAGCCTGTACCTCATTTCCAATTATTTTCACCTCCAGATTCAGGGCAACTGAACCAAGATGTTACTCAGTGTGGCCAAAGGAGTGTTGGGGGTTATTCAGCTGGTCACAGAGATGCTGGGGTCCTTCTTTAGATCTTGACCCTCTCTATTGGATAAATGATGTCATTTTGGGAAGTTCTATGGTGGACTTTGGTTTGAATATGGGGGTTAGTTAAGAGAGTTGAGGAAAATGTTTTTTTCAGTACAAATACCAGACATCTGCTATGTGTCTTTTGGGAAAAGTGAATGAAATGCGAAGTCACTGTTGTGGCTTAGGCCAAATTGGCCCATGATGGCAACAGCTGCTCTCCCAGGAGAAAAGGAGGAGGAGAGAGAAAGAGATTTATGAGTTTAGAAGGAACTGAACTACTTTAATGAAATATTATTAATAAAATCAAATGAAAATAATTAAATATTTTCCTTAAGATACATGAAGTACAAACATTGCTCTTATCGCTCTAAAAGTGAACAGTTTTTTTCACAAGATGCTGTTCATTTCAGAGAGTTAGAAGAGGCCTAGCTAAGAATTAAATTGCTGAACAGTTGGTTCTCTTTTACCTCATACTAGAACAGTCACCTTGAACTAAGATAGAAGGTGAGAGCAGAGATCAGTGCAGCCAACTGGGCACCTCCATACAAAATTTGCAAAGATCAAGAATTTCTTTTATTCAGCTCACAAAATCCTCAAATATAAATTCCCTGCTTTTAAAAGGCTCTCTTCAAATTATATTTCCTTTGAAACAGGAAAATTAATAGAGATCTATGGGAAGACAATTGCTGGAAGATATGAGACCCTGGACTTCAACGTGGATTATATTGATGGGTAATTATATATATAGGCTGCTATCCGACCCAGTCCCTGTAAACTGGCACTTCTTCCATCAGCCTCCCTGACGGCAATAAATTGCAACCAGTTGGCCCAGAATTGCCATTTATTTCCTTTGTGGTTTATTGCAGCTCATGAGTTGGGCTCCAGCAAACTTTGTTAATCTAATTGCAACTGGTCCATTAAGCTAGTTGGTTTGTTTACTGGCAGCACAGTCAATCACAGCTCAGTGTGAATTGTACTGTAATTGCGTCTGGTTGCTATAGATTTTATTTTGGCTAGCAAATTAAAATTTAACTAATTAAAATAATGTCAGAATCTAAAAGTTAAATAAATTTTCCCTTCCATTTGCATTTTTAGAAAAACTATTAGTTTGAAACAGATGCTCTGGTGAGTCAGAAGACAAAGCAGAAGTATTTTGAGACAAAAAGCTTTTTTGTTCACTGCTTTAAACCTTCTCTGGTCACTTCCTTGTTCTCAAACCAGGTTTGATTTTTATTTTCTGCTGCTCCGATAGTTTACATGCAACAGAGCAAAGCAGGTAGATTTTTAAATGTTTACTTCAGACCAGCAGAACTTTAAGCGCAGTGAATCCAAAACGAGCATGAATGTTGACCTGCCATCTATCATATATATTTCCATACGTATGGAAGTATTCTCAGATACCACTGAGTTATGATTTCCTTGCACTTGTGTCAATGCCAGGGAAGAGCTAAACCAAGGTGGGTATTTTAAAGATAAACTCTCAATCTGTAGTTACTGTGCTGGCATTTTAAGGATCATTTCTGGATCAGGAGCTAGGGAAGGTGTTTATTCTCAGTTAGAAGTTAAATATCTGCTGCAAGCAAAACCACTGGATGCTTTTTAATTAGTTTTCAGGCTAGATAGAAGTGTCCCTTACTAAGTAACTAAATTCTCTGCTAGCATGAATGAAAGTCCAGAGAGGATTCCTGCCATCCCAGCTGCACCCATTTATCAACCCCACGTTTTTGCTCACTAGATGCACATTAACATCTTTTGTTTGATATTAATTATTGTTTTACCTGCCTCTTTTGGAAATGTGGAACCTTTGATCTGTGTGAAGAATGGCTGGTCTGTCTGACTGCATGTTGGGCACCTGCACGCTCTCCTGTTAGATTACTCATTGACAGCTTAACTCCTGGTAGCCAAAAAGGAAATGGCCTCAAAATCTTAACATACCAAGCAGGTTTACATCATAGATTCACATGAATAATTTGCCCTTTTTTGGTGTGTTAGTAAACACGTACCAGGTGGAGACTTGAACTTGACACTCAGTTGCATTGATTCAGGATTTGAAACAAAAAAGAGAACTGTTTTTATACTTCCAAGTGTGTTCTGCAGCCTTTTCCATGGTTTGTATGGGATGCGATGGTCTAGAGATGCTGAACTAAATGTTTGCAACATTGAACTTTTTTCTGTTCATCCTTAAAAGGAAAGGCATCTCGACATCAGCAAGCTGTGTTAATAACAACAAATTCTTAATAAAACCCCACAAAACTACACTCTGAAGCATGGGTCATAGCAAAGTGTTTGCGCTGCAGATTTTAATTGCATATTTTCCTTCATTGCCTGTTAATTCTCAAAGAATCATTGCCAACCTTGGCTTATTATGATAATTACTGTGAATTTATTGCTCCAAACCAATTCTCATCTGCAGTGGAAGTTGTCCCATGCCATATTGGTTCTTTAAGGTGGGGATACTTGAATTTGCTTGCGTGATTTCTAGGAGAGGTTTTTTTGTAGTGTGTTTTTTCTCAGTGAAATAAAGAAATGCCTGAGCTGCATCTTGAAGCAGTGTGGTTGTATGAGCTGCACAATGATACACTCATGCTGCCTGATGCTTCTGGAAGGTAAGGGTAGGTGAAGTCCTTTTGGGGCTCAGACCAGCCCTTCCCTACAGGGAGGAGGTATCTGGTCATTCAGAACTAACACCTGGTCCTACACCAGTCTTTACAGAAGTCTAGTTCCCACAGCATTTGGGAAATACAATTTGGGGATGAAGATACAAGAGATTAGGGGTTTCCAGTTTTCTAGGAGGTTAACAAATGCTAGATACAAGTGAGGGGAAATTCCTGTCCCATCTGAAAATACTGGCTGCTGATTTTAACAGGATCAGAATTTCATTTGCGACATTTTATTGTGTCATATCTCATCTTTCCTGTTTATTTTCTTCCTAGGCCAGCTGTCCTTGTGGCAGAAGGAGATGGATGGACCAGTCTCTGCTCTTTTGCTGACAGGCGAGCTGGAAGGATGTCAGTCCTTGACTTACCTTTGATTTGTGTGGGTGCAAGGGCTCAGCACAGCTTGTGCACAAAAACATGTCTTGCCTTTTGAGGGAGATTTTATTTTTTGGCTTAAGATGGAGAGGGACCCTGGGGAGTTGACCATATGGTCTGTGACAGGGGTGGGGGCAGAATACTTTCTCTCAGTGGCTCTAGCCATAACCAAGCAGCCCCAGAGATGATATTTTATGCCCCAGGTCATATCTGTTCTGGTTCAGCTCTTTAGACTCCAAAACAATGTAGCCATTTCCAAACTGCCTGTAGACCCTGGTCAATGCAATGTCTTCAGTCATATAACAAAATTAATTTGAAATATGGACTAGCTAACCTGGGCCCAAATTGGTCAAGGAAAGCTCTAAAAATTCACATTGCAGATAGGCTCCAGTGCCTGGGTCATGACACTGTTCATTTATTGGTATTGATGTAGCCTTTTCTCCTGTAAATTACAGTAGACCCTTTAGACTGCTGGTGCTTGGACCCTGTTGAATTACAGGGAAAAAAAAGCATGGATTTAGCAGCAGTAATTCTTTTATGAATGATGCACTTCTCACTGTGCCTGTGAGCCCTGGAAATGGGAGGCTGATTTTACAGGGAACAAAGGGAAAAAATCTACTCCCACAGAATTCAGTGCTAAGACTCCTGAGGTTCTCAGAGGGCCCTGTCACACTGTAAAAATTCTCCATGGATCCCAGGAGGGGGACTTGTATGCAAATGTGAGTTGATGATAGAACTTGCTTTGTTCCATGGCTCCAGAAGGTTGATGTGATGCCAGCATATCTGGTTTAATTGCTACCTGCTCCTTCTTACAGATTAGGGACATGTAGAAGAGCGAGTAAAGGGGAAACACTCTTATTCCCTTATTCACCCTCACCGTGCACCCAGAATTGTCTCCCTACAACTTTTATTTCAAATGGTGGTTCTGAAGGTCACCAACAGGATAAGGGTAATAAAAGTGTCAATCTGGAGCACTGTGCGTTGCTGGGAGGCATCCTTGTCAGCTGCCAAACTCATGATCGCTGGTGGGGAGATGGGTTGTTCCACTCCCATCTTTTCTTTTTGGTTAGATGTTTCTTTTTGCACCCAAGGCTCAGCAAAGTCTTTTGTCTCTCCACAGCTACCCTATTCAGGTAGAAGATGGACTGGGGACCCTGAAGTGCCGAGTAGAAGGGAACCACATAGGTTGGTGCTCCAATCTTTTCACAGTCTCTCTGGTAGCAGGTTGGATCCATTTCATTTTTCCTTGCTTCCAAGAACTCTGAAAAATCTCCTAATTTCTTTACAAGGCTTTGTCTGAGCAGTAAGCTTCCTGCTTGGGAAAGATGAACTGAATTAAATATATAAAATAAATAAAAGTTAGTATCTAGCTCTCCTGTAGCTGCTGAAAAGATATCTTGGGATATCTGTATCTCTCCAGTAGAGTGTTGGAGATAATGGAGGTCTTGAAGGAGGTCTACACCTTTGCAGCATGCTAAATGAGGTTGGATAGGATCCACTGGGTCTAAGATGACACAAAACTTAGACAAACAATCCTGAACTTGAGATTCATCTTGCAGATTCAGATACATAAATATAGGAAGCTGCAGTGCATTGTTTACCTATAATCTAAGGCTCTAAGATCCCTAAGAAGATATCCAGTTCAATTTGTGCTCATACTACTGAAATCAGCACAGTTATACTGCTGTATGGGGGAAGAAAATCAGACCCAGGACACTTGGACCAGGTTTGGTAGGATGCACTTTTAATGGAACCCTCCACGCTTCTGCCATAACGCTTATTATTTTTCTCTTCTCCAGGGTCCCACAATGTTAGCTTCTCGGTGTATAACAAGGGAAAGTGAGTAAAAGACTCTCTTTCTCTCTTTTTCTGTTGTTTCTCATTGGGACGCAGCTGCATTTGAGTTCAGGATAAGTGTGTGATGTTTTTACTGAATCTTATGTTACATTCTAGTGGGAGATGTCTCTGCCCATGGCAGGGGGGTTGGAAATAGATGATCTTTAAGGTCCCTTCCAACCCAAACCATTCTATGATTGCTTAGAGATGAGGTTTTGTTATCTTGAGATCATCAGATTGGGAATGAAAATGGGAAATAATCTAGCTATAAAAGGTGTGAGAATGACTTTTGTCAGTGTCAAAGCCACACTTTACAGTGAGGTGGGACTTCTAATAAAGAGATTCAACCATATAATGGAGTCTCTTAAATCTATGTTTCAATGTGTTGGTGGAAGGTTGTGTTGGTCCTTGTAGAAATGTTCCACTGCTCCTCTGGAGAGCAAATGTCCAGCTGCTAAAAGAAGGTCCATTTTAACTTAAGTGGCTGAGGATCTCTCAGGCATTTTCTCTCTCTTGCAGGTCAGCTGTACACAAAGGTGCTTGGCTCATCAGTGCCAAACAGGAGCTTTTCTTGTATCAAACACATTCAGGTATTGCATGGATCAACCTCGCTACCTGCACTGTCTTTTGGTAGTCCCTGCGGGGTCTAAGAAAAGACTTATTACTGCTTTTCACAAGGATGTAATCCTGTTGTGCCCTCATTTTGAGTGTGCCACTCCCCTGGTATGGGCTTGTCCACACAAAAAGCCACAGACAAAACATTTTGGGAAGAGCAGATTTATGTGCTAAGCCTGGGTGTGATACCATGGGCTACATCCTACATCCCCAGTGAGTTAGTGTTCCTCTCAGATAGGGGTATGTTTGAACTCTGATTTGGATATCCTAACCTGAGACAGCAATCCAGAGAACAGCAGTATGGCAGGGTTTGGGATGATGTTGCTCTATCGTTGTTCCTTTTCCTGCTAGCTCAGCTGTAGGCTTGAGATGTTGCATCTAGAAAAGCTTTTCCCCCTTAAATCACACTGCATTCAGTAAGGTTGAGATTTTAGAAATGCAGACATTAAGAGGAGATAGATCCCACATCAGCTACAAGGAGGAGGTGACGTTCAGCTACTCCAAGGGCTGAGTTCTGGATAAATGGTGAATGGTAGGTTCTGGATAAATGAATTCTGATAAATAAGTTTCTGGCTGAGTTCTGGATAAATGGTGAATGGCATCACTAGTTTAAAAAAACCCACAACAGTATTAGGGTATATGAGTAATAATAACATCCGTGTGACATTTCCATCTCTGTTGTAGAGAGAAGACCATGAAAATCTGAGCGCCCACTCAAGATTATGGTCATGGGCAAATAGTGTCCAAGATTCAGCAAGGCTGTATGACCAATAGCCAAATAGAAGCAGGGGATGAGGGACTGCAAAGCACTGGGAAGTCTTTGACCTTACTCAGAGGCTGGATAAATCCAAAAGGCCCCTTTGGTTCACATGCACAGGTCCCTAGCAAGGTTTTGTCATTAAGTTGGATGAAATTAATGTAAAGAACGCACTGGTTCCTTATGGGCTGTATCTGAGAAGCTTAGTTCAAGAGATAACAAAAGTTGGGTGTTTGTTTTTTTGAATACAACCAATACATGCCTGCGTTTTGTATATTGTTTGTAGCGTACAGCTTGTTTCACCTATAAATTCAAGTCACTTTGTAGAGGAGGGTAATTTTATGTCAAATGTTATTTACAAAGAAAGGCATGGTAAAATGAAATAACCCTGGATGGAGCTGGCTATTGGTAGAGCACCAGCAAAAACAAGGTTCCACCAGAGCTATCCACTAAACAGTACTGCACTTGAGAGTAGTCAATACTGTAAAATATTGTTTAAATATCAGATAAATTAAGAAAAACATGCAGGTCTGGGTAAACTTCCCTCATTTTTTTTTTAGTCTTTTTTCATAACTATTGAAGTATAATTGTGTGGTTTAAACTAGGACATTGGAGTGTGAAGTGAGTAAATGTCATTGAAGAGAAAAATAGGTTTCCAGTGTGGAAAGGCATGAATATAACAGAGGTAAAACGTGATGATGTGACCGTTCAGGTGTCAGATGTTCTGCTCCCTCCATTTGTGCCTGAAGCCTAAGGGACAGTCGGAAAGTGCAGTAACACTTAAACTTACAGTCTAAATCGAGAAGAGAGTCAGACACGGTCGAGAGGATTAAAACAGCTTTAATTCCACCCCTCTTTTTTGCAGGGCTGCTCAGTGGCACAGAATATACCGGTTTGCAACCTGAGCATGACAGATGCAGTCACTGCTCAGTAACAGTGCAAGCTTCGTGGTATTTCTCCTGTCATGTGGTCGAGTTATCCGTGTTGTTCATTCCTGGTGTAATCCCAGCGGCTGCCAACCCCCCCGGGAAGGATCAGTGGGATTCCCATTTCATTCACAGGAGCCTGCACTGGAAACACTGCTGGCTTGGACAGAAATAGGGCTGGGATTAACGCTTCCAATGCTTTTTTTTCAAGATCTCCCCTTTTCCTTCCTCTGTAGAAATAGTCTCTGTGTTCCCAGCTGGTGGGAGTCTCGGGGGAGGCACTGATCTCACCGTCATGGGGGATTTCTTTGAGGAGCCGGTGCAGGTCACTGTTGCAGGTAAAAGAAAAAATGTGTTAAAAGTTGGGGTTTTTTATTATTTTATTGTGTTGTTTGGTTTTGTTTTACTTTTTTAATATAGTAGTAATGGCCCTGACCACAAAACACACCTGATGTTGATGGATACCACTACTGAAGTTGTAGGACTCACCATCAGGAAGGTCCAGTTTTTCTGACTGTGGGCACGAACAGTTTTTGCTTGCTTGATAGTACACTTTTTTAGCAAAGTGTTGACCCATTTTGGAAACAAGACAGCTCAGCTGTATTTTCCAAGTCTCATGCAGCACGTTTGTCTTCTGCTGCTGCTTCCAGGTGTCCCCTGTAAAGTCAAGCACGTCTCTCCCCAGCAAATCAGATGCACAACTGAGCCTGTTGGCAAGGGCAGGAGGCTTGGTGCCCCCCAGCCAGGTACGGTATTCAAATAACTGAAGGTCCAAACGGGTGAACGAACACACATATGGAACTGGAGGGCAGTTATTGTTTGGTGATTAAAGTAATCAATAAATGGCGTTTTCCAAAAACTTAGTCTGTTTCAGTATCAAGCCAGTTTCTCTTAGGTTTGATAAAAAGAAGGGCCATGGATATTATCCAAGGCCTGGAGCACTTCTGCCATGAGGATAGGCTGAGAGATTTGGGGTTGTTCAGCCTGGAGAAGGCTTCAGGGAGTTCTTATAGCCCCTTCCTAACTGGAGCTTAAAAGAAAGATGGGAACAGACATTTTAGCAGGTCCTGTAGTGATAGGTTTATATCTAGATTCAGACTAGATAGAAGGAAGACATTTTTAATAATGAGGGTAGTGAAAACCTGGACCCGGTTGCCCAGAGAGATGTTTGAAGCCCCATCCCTGGAAACATTTCAGGTCAGGTTGGATGGGGCTCTGAGCAGCCTGATCTAGTTGAAAATGTCCCTGCTCATGGCAGGGGGTTGGACTAGATGGCCTTTAAAGGTCCCTTCCCACCCAAACCATTCTATGATTCTATTGCAAAGAAAGGCAAGATGGAAAGCTCAGCCTCCTACTTGGCAATGGGTGATGGTGGGAGGAAGGTCAGTCTGGTGTGTAGGGCTCTGGAGAAGGGAGAGGAAAAAAGAATGGATAATATTTAGAGGAAGCATAGTTTAGGTCATTTTGACTGTGGGTGATCTCAGTGCCTTTTTTTGCAATAGCAGACGTGAGCTTGGATGGATTCTCTGCAAATTTCCATTCTTTCCAGTGGATGATTTCAAGGTAGAACAAATTCCCTAAAGTGAGATCTGTGTTCTGCCTTGGACTGCAAAATAGACCCATAAACAGAGCCGATTCATTATTAAAATTTTCTGGTTTGGCCTGCCTCCTTACACCATCTCTGATTCTAGCAGGTGCTCTGGGATTTTTGTTGGCTGCTACTGAGAACGCTTTTATTTTAACTTTCTAGGAAACAGAGGGCTTCTCTTTGAAGTCTGGGATGACGCCTCTGATCTGACAGAAGCAGGTCCTGGATATAGATGGCAGTTTGTACCTAATGCCAGTTCCCCAGTAAGATTTCTGTCTGGGGCAAAGAAGTCCTTCAGGTACTCAGTGATCTTAAAAAAGAGATGAAGCCACAGCAATCACCTTTAGCAGTGTAAGGTGTAGCAATAACACCTGACAGCTCTTTATAGCAGAGCCTTGCTGCACAGCTCCTAGGAATCAAAGCAAACCCTCTGCTCTGAGGTCCTTTTGAAGCTCAAAATATGCATATATTTTTCCTCCTTTTCCTTTCACTCAGTATTTCTGCTCTGCCTGGCCTATATATGCTGAAATACCACAAAATAAATCGCTGCAGAGGTAGAAAGAGCTCCAGTTTGAGGTTGTGTTGGGCTGGAGCTCTGGCCAGATCCTCAGCTGATGTTGGCAGGTGAACTGTGTTGATGCCTGTTGCCTCTTCAGATACACCCTTGAAAAGCTGTGCAATATGCATGAATGTGCTCATTTTTCTATCACTTCTCTGTTTTCCTCAGTTGATCTTGCATGTGATTTTTGAGCCTTTTCCTGCCTGTTCAGCGTTAAGACTTTGCTTGACCAACAAAAGGTGACCTACAACAAAGCCATGCTTATTTTCACGGAGCTGTTTTTTTGTTTGGTTGGGTTTGTCCTTTTTGAAACCTTCTGTGAAGCATAAATGACTTTTAATGTGAAAACGGGTCATTTTGGGGTTCCTTCAGTTTCAAAATCCCTGAGTTTGTTTTACTATAACTTCATGTCACAGGCTTTTCTTCTTGCTCAGTGTATGTGTGAAGGTGAAGTGGTTTTTTTGTTTGTTTGTTTGGGGTTGGTTTTTTGTTTGGGTTTTTTTTAAGTAACTCTTGTATATTACAGATCTTCTCCTTTTACTTAGCTCCAGGCTTCGAGGATTTTTTGTGGCTCCTCAGACCAACAATTACACCTTCTGGATTCAGGCAGATGGTCAGGCATCCCTCTACTTAAGTTTATCGCAAGATCCAGAACACAAGGTATTACTCTTGGCAGAGAAAAAACGAGATCAAGAGGAAATGGTTTTAATTAAGGTCAAGACAACTGGGAATTTCCCCAGTATGAATTGGATTATTGGCTCTTACTATGAATCTGTTGCAGAGTGAAATTTGCGTGATTATATTTGATGTTTTAAATTGGCCTTATCAGCTGTTAAGCTCATCAAAAAGTCAGTCTTGTGACCAGACTCTGTCTTTTCCAGAAGACAATCAGTATCACTAATATTCTGTGCAAGGGGGTGGGAAGGTTTGCTGTCTGACTTCCTTGGTTCACCTTGTTTTGCCAGTTGAAATTTTGCCCTCTGAAAACATTGGTTCTTCCCTTTATAAAGCTGAGATGACATTAAAAATGAAAGTGATCTATTTCTCTGGGCTATTCTTGAGCTAAGTAACTGAAGAAGGCTAAAAGGAGTATGAAAAACTTCTTATTTATATTAAAAAAACCCCCAGCATTACTGGTCTTCCTAAGGGTAACATACTAATTTCAGAAGGCTGTGGGCATAGTTCTTTTGTATTTGGGGGATATGAGGGGTAGAACTGAAGTCATCCATGAAAAGTTGCATGGAAAACAGTTATTAAGAGCTAGGGTCAGCCATAAGAATTATCTTCTTTATGATTTTGAATGCTAAACCAAAGTTCTTTGAGATGATGGCTTTTTTCTGTATAATAGGAAGGAGTG
>BJBW01002105.1:0-15388 GCA_004320125.1 Scolopax mira | reverse complement strand
TGGTCTGAGAACTGGGTGAAGAGCTGGAGCGAGCACTGGCAGCCGAAATCCCAGAAATTTGAGCTAACTGCTGGCTCGAGGTACTACCTGGAAGCGCTGCACCACGGAGAGGCACCCAGCAACGGGATGAGGGTTGGAGTCCAGATACATAACACCTGGCTGAATCCCCACGTGGTGAACAACTACCACATTGAGAGACATGAAATTCGGGCTCACGCCTTGCATCTTCCAGAAGTGCTGGTCAGTGTTGTGTGCTTGGCCCTGAGAGCTGGACTAGCCCTGATTCAGTTGACACAGATGGTAGAAAATCTAATTGTAAAGGTCTTGTAGTTGCTAGACATGAAAGTGTGTTCTCACCTTGTTTTTAAGCCGCTGAGATAGTTGATGTGAAATAACATAATGAGCTGAAGGTGCTTATGGTTTTTACACTCATTGGTGGATATGTGTAAACGCATTACAATGCAATACTCAACAATTAAGTCTGTATCTGATTCTATAATCTGCTACATATTTCACTGAATTTTTTAGAGTTGGAAGGGACCATAAAGATCATCCAGTCCAACTCCCCTGCTGAAGCAGGATTGCCCAGAGCTAGAGCATGTTACTCAGGACTGCCTCCTGAGTAGGTGGGTCTTGAAAATCTCCAGAGAAGGGGACTCCATGACCTCCCTGGGCAGCCTGTTCCAGGGCTCTGGCACCCTCACTGTGAAGTAGTTTTTTCTCATATTTGAGTGGAACCTCCTATGTTCCAACTTGTGCCCGTTACCCCTTGTCCTCTTGCTGGCAACCGCTGAAAATGTGTTAAAGTGTAAGCAATGCTAACTCCCCTCGGGTTTTATCTCACTCATTAATGTTTCACCTTGTTACCTGACACTAGTTAATAAAAGTTTGTAATAGATTTTATCCCCCCCCCCCCTTAGTTGACAGCACCTTCACAGTGTGTGTTACCTGATCAACCCTGCATTGCAATTGGATGATAGAAACTTTCAGCTTGATGATGTGCTCAGCCATGAGGGAAGCTTGTCTTGGTGGTTAAACTTCAGAGCTGCTGCTCAGGAGCTTTAGGCACCATTTGTGGCCACCAGTGTGTCTGCACAGGTCGTGTACACCTTGTGTTCCTCTTAATCTTAGAAGAGGAGCCCAAAGTTTGTGTCAGGAGAGACCATGGAGGACAAGAGCAGGTTAAAAGTAGCTGATTTGACTCTTGATTTGCAGAGGCTTAAAAAGGCAAAATGCTAGCCATAAAATCCTCCTTAGTAGAAGACACCATGTTTGAAGTCCATGCACCTCATGTGATTTATATCTGTTTTCATTTATTTATTTTATTTCTTTTCTTGCCAGATGTTGACTGTGTCTGGTACAGGGTGTTTCAGTATCTCCTGGAATAACGTATCACACAGAATGATCCCCACAAATGCTACAAGTCTCCAGGTAGGCCTCATTAAAAGCAGTCACCCTGTCCTCTGCTGGGGTGTGATGGAGCTCTGGTACTTGACAGAAGTTAGGTGTTTGGCCCAGAAACTGAGACAAATGTTATAACATGTAGGGGTGGGTTTTGTTACTGGGAGTATCTTTCAGTGCCATTTTTTGGGGGAGCTGAATATCAAGTATTTTCTAACCGTATCACAGCATCTGATCTTGGCCAGTCATGTCTGCAATGAAGCATGTGGTGTCTTCAGACACCAGACCCTTGGACTTCCCCTCTAAAACCAAATGTGTAGTATATGGCTTTTGTTTCACACAGGAGCTCTGATTTGGCTTCAGAATCCCATAGTCTCTTGATGCAGCAGTTGGCCCCTGTCAAAACTATTCTGGGTGGTAGCTCCATGATAGTCATTAGATACCTGGTCAACACAGCTGGTGGAATCTGGAGAGGCCAAGGCTGTGGTATAGCTCATGTCAGGATGTTGTTAGGTGCCTAAAGGGTGCCTCACTCTCTGAAGGCTATTAGACCTGGAAATTTATTCTCTGTTATGAGCTGAATTTGGCTACCTGCTCAGCCGGAGCTGCCTTGCCACTGGTCCCTAGCTGATAAAAAATGCAGTGATGACTTGTGTGTTGAAGCTCTCTGCTGCAACGATCCAGACACTTTTGTACTATGACTGCTTTTCACTTTCTTAATTTTTTTAAAGGTTCAAACAGCAATAGAGGAACTTCTTTCAATAGGATGTGAAACTGAGCCAGCTTCTGCTAAAATCCTTTTCCGCAACGGCTTTGAGAAAGGAGGTAGTGATCTTCTGTGACAAATAAGCATTGTTTACTGTGAGAGCTGATTTCCTTTGCTGAAATAAATATACTTTAAACTTTTAATGTTGGTAATTTTACACTTTTAATGGGTTTGAGTACATACATTTGTTTCTCAGCTATTCATTATTTTAATGTATTCCAATGGGGGGAGTTTGTGGAACTAATATTAAAACCAACCTGATCAGTCTAATAATGAAATACTCTTTCTGTAATACAATACATGACTCAGCCATATTGCCTCAGACTTATCAAAGCAGGTGATATGTCTTGGTGGTTAGAAACATTTGAAGTAAAGACCAAAAAAAAGCAAGTTCTGGGGCATGTGAAATTATTCATGTTTCAATGTCTCCTGGGGAAGCAAATCTGGGGTAGCCCATAGCTACAGCTCAGGCTGTGGAAACGGCTGATTCTGACTCTGGAGGTCTTCGCTTTCGGTGTTTCTTGATGACTGAAACAGTGCAAATATCTGTGGTCTAATTGACTGATCAGGCAAGGTGGAAAACAGCAATTGCTTTTGTAAGAAATAAAAAAATCTGGGCAGGAGAATACCTAAGAGTAGGACTGCTTGACAAATTTTGGATACCCACTTCCTGTGTTTTCATGAATCTCTTGACCATAGTGGTGTCTCCTGAATAATTTTCCAACCTCTCATCCCCTCTTGTGATTTTGTTTGTTTGTTTTTAATCTGTCAGATATGAAGGGCTTCATTACTACAGGACGCATTGTCAGTGGTACAGAGCCTTTCTGTGGGAGGTTCAGTGTTCACAGACCAAGCCAGTTGGTGAAAACTTCCCCATCAGCTCTACCAAGATATGATCTTACTGAATACACACATGTAAGTGGCTGCTCTCGAGGAGTGGGTTGCACTGGGAGGTGAATACTCAGACCACAATCAGCTTTATAAAGTCAGCTGGTCTGTTTAGATATCTAGATCCACAAAGGTTCATGCCTTTGGACTATGCTTGTGGAGAGGGCAGAGTGTCTTTTATTGACTGGGTGGGTAATTTGAGATCCCTGTTTAACACTCTTTAACACAACTGGCTGCTATCTGCTCCAGGGGATACAACCCTTGCTGAGGGAAAGGAAAGGCTGGGATGGTGTTGGGAAAAAATGGAAGATGCAGGGGTGACCACTTCTTGACAAAAGGAAAAAACACCTTTGTTATCTGGGAGTCCACTCTAGCTCACTTTTCTGCTCATCTTCTACAGCTACTTTTAATAGGAATAAGGTCTTGATTTCAACTGTCACCTTTTCTTATTTTTAAATAAGTTGGGGGTTGCAAGGAGAGAGGTGAGAGGGGGTTGAAAGGCACAGACTTATCTCCAAAGTTTCCTGCAGTCCTTCTAGGCTCCTTTTATTTCTCTTTCATAAACCTCTTCCAGTCCCATATCCTCACTTGACACCACTCCCAAACCTTGCAAATCAAACCAACTCCTCCAGTCTCCTTTCCTTCCTCCCAGATATACCTGAAATCCTTGTTGGTATTTCCCACCTATGTTTTGCCCCAGAACTGAAGCCAAAGGGATTAGTTTGACACTATGTGGTGGCACCTGGATGCCATGTGCTGTCTTCTGCAGGTGTTATTCAAGACAATTTGACCTTCAGCAGTGGGTGTTATGGCTGACCTTAAACAATGTGTTTCCTTACTAATGTCAAAATGGGAATGAAAGAGAAGATAATATCTTCTGCAGACATTACATATAAATTACCTGTGGTTTTATTTGTGATTTTTCCCCCCATTTTTGCAGGTTTGTTTTGCCCATAAAGGCCACATGAGCAATATCCTTCACATCTCAGTGTCCTACACCAATGTTTCTTTATGTTCAGTGAAGAGGAATATCACCTGCCTATGGGATTTCAATAGAACTGACTCTAAAAGGTATCCAAATACTTATAGTTTCCAGAGATGTCACTTTTCATGGTAAGAAGGCATACTGGGAAAACTGGGCGAAGTGGGTTCTTATTTGTATGGAACAAATCACCAGTTGGGGCAAGCTGACACCTCCTCTGGCCCTGCAAAGCCATTCCTGCAATAGGCTTCCATTCTATTTGAGGACTTGCTGAGTAAATCTGCAAGTTTGTTTCTGTAAATCTGCAATAAATTTTTGTTGTCATATGCACCATATTACTGTAGTAATGCATGGATGGAGAATTTGTGCATCTGGTAATCACACAGAAGGTTTCCAGAGACATCGATTTCATGGTTTCTTTGTCAACAGTCAGTGGTCTTCCTCTAGTGAGATAGAAGAACTGAAATTTTCTTCTCTTATGAGATCACCGGTACACAAAGTTTTGAAAGTTGGTGTAGTCTTTGATTTTCTGCATTTCATTTAAAATACATGGGTGGAAAACCTTTGGTGCTAGAAATACAGTTAGGGGTGGGCAGATGAAAAATTGGGAATCTCTGAAGAACTCCAGGAAGTGAAGTTGGCAGCTTGGGTATCTCTAAGGTTGTGTGAGGGGTGTGTGTGCATGCCTGGATTATATTACTACATGGTGGAGAGGACTGGGAGCTCTGGGGAATCATCTGATATTCCCAAAGGGCCTGAACTCTGGATTGGCTCCTGCTGAGGTCACTAGTGCTATCACAGAGTTTTTGCCAAAACTAGAGCAGAGGTACTCATTCCCACATCCTCCTCTGTGACACAGAGGAGGACACCTATGCAGAGATCTAAAGCTTTGTTTCTCACTATGGGGAACACAACTGAGACGTGTAGAGAGTGATCACAAGCCATTGAGCAAGTGTCTTCTGTATGAGTAACAATAATGGCAATAACAGCAGTACCTGATGTTACCTGGAAGCTTCACAAAGCTTCAAAAGTCACTTATTACAACTATCTCACAGCAAAAGAGAGATTTCACAACCTTGGTGTCTTCCAGCTGGATGTTCACCTGCACTGACCTATGGAAAAGGTGTATGAATCACTCCACGACTCTCCAGGACCTCCCTGCCAATTCCCCGGTGTTTGTGCATCAGATAGACTTGCAGAGCCCTGTGTTGCAAAAGAAAACATCTGGGCCATTTTATCTTGATGAAGTCATCATCGCAGACAGAGCTGTTACTGGTAATCAGCTTTTTTTTTTCTTTTCTATTAATGTTACCATCTTACCAGAATATTCTATTAAAATCTTTAAACATAGGACTGGTTGAATCTTTTTTGAAGGGGAAGATGTTTCCAGTGATGAAATTAAAACAACCTAGATATAGTGCCAGCTGTTCTCCTTGTTCTAATAAATGCTTGTGCTATTTTTCTTTCAGTTTCTCAGAGAGATCCCAAACCACCTTGGCCAGGTGGGAGGGTAGTTGAAGCTGTGTCTGTGGTGGGGTCTCCTTCCACTTACAATGTGTCCTGGGTGGCACCTGGCTGTGGTGCAAGTCTGCCCCTTCTCTCTTTAAGGTAAGGACAGCGAGTAGATTATCTCAGTATTCAGTAATGTGTCTTGTAGGTCACTCTGTCATGTCTGGAGCAGGTTGTCATCCAAGGCAGGACATTAGAGACAATGGAGGATAAGACTGCAGCTTGGCAATCACCATGCTTCTATTGGAGTCTTCTCCCCATGGAATTTCAAGTGGCCCATGTTCAGACTGTTTAGACTATTAAGTCCTGCACAGATGTCTGTGCTCAGTAGATGGGCTGCAGTTCTAAATTAAGATACTTAATTTCATTCTCAGCACAAGTGTTTTGAGCTTTGCTCACCATATAGGATCTTGAGCATATATTGTAAACATGTTAGCAAAGGTATCCGATTCTGGTATGAATCAGAACTTCTGGCTCTTGAAGTTCCATTATATGAGTGGAATTCAGTTACTGAGCCAGAGGTGCTTCAGATGTTTTGGCTAACCGTGGGTATGCAAGATATGCATGGGCCACCAAGATATGATGTAAGTCTAGAAGAAAGTCCTGGAAGAGTGGATGGATATCAGCCAGAGATGCATCTTTTGTCATGTTAGGCAATGGAAGTCCACCTTATCTGTCCTTGTTTACTGAGATGGTATCTATCTATTCTGGAAGAATAGGATATTTTGGAACAATAAAAGAGGAAGCAGAGCCATAGACCAACCAGACCAGAGAGGATAATTAATATTAGTTAACATTAAAAGGCATACTGGCAGAGAATAACTCCTGTAAAAGTTGGATTGTGTCCAGTTGGAGTCAGCAAGGAGCCAGCAGGAGATTGCGTCCTGGAGTCAGCAAGTACCTGATGGAACAGACCCAGGCAAGGGAGAAGCTGGAATGCTGCCACCTCCCTTCCTCAGCAACACCCAGATATTAGTTTGGATCCGTTACTTCACTCAAAGTGACTTGCCCAGGTGTCCACAGGAAGCCTCCTTTCAAAAGAAGATGGAGTTAGTTTGCTCTAAACTGATTTAGTTTATTGCCTTGGGGTCTCTCCTTCAAGGAAAAGCAAAGTGATATGTCATTAGGTTTGAATGCTCTAGAGAAAAATAGATTCTCCTTTAAGAGGTGACTAAAATATGAAGAAAATTAGCTGGTTTGATCTGATTCACGGAGAAGTCGTGACTATATTTCCTGGTGAAATCCAAGGCTTTGGTGAATTCATCTATCACCTGTTGAGGTTCAGTGACATAATTCTATTTGGCACAAAGGAAAAGACTGATGTGACAATGCCTTGGAGATCATCTTCTTGCCTTAAGAAGATCAATCTCTTTAATTGATTAAAAAAAAAACACAAACAAACAAAAAAAAGCCGAACAGGTTAAGATATGGATTGATCACAGTACCTCTGAGCAGGAAAGAAAAAAAAAAAAGGTGCTTGACACTGGCTTTTCCATCATAAAGATGATGATGTAAGAGAAACCACTTTTTGATGCTGAAGTCAGGAAGACTGGAAGACAGAAATCAGTGTGTGGGTTTAAAAATGGGTGGGCCTGTCTCTGTCTTTGGACATCTTCAAAACACACCTGTCTCTTTCTCCAAGCTGTGTTCTAATACAACTTTCTGCAGTCAGTTCAGGGTTATTAGATAAAAATCTCTCTACCAGCTGTATGCCCAGAGAAGGCTCAGTGGTTCTTTTGGTTTGGGATCCTTGAAAAATTGAAGCAGCTACAGCTGAGCTCTGGGTCTTTAACTGCCATCCAGACACTCAACCACATGGTGGCATCATTGTATCACAGAGAGTCTCTCCTTTGAAAAAGGAGAATTTTCGTGCTAAGGGAGAAAATATTTTAAGTTTTAGAAACTGGGTAAAATTTTATGTGAAATATCGCTGAAATTCAGGGGAGTTAAGATTTTGATAGACTTGAAGAGACTAAAGGATGAAGCAGGAAAGCTTTTTGCCATGTTGTAGCTGCTGCCCAGGCTTCATTGAGTTGGTCCCATAAAAACACCAGTACAGTGGCAGGACTTGTTTGTGCTTGGTGTTGTATAAACTGTTTTTTCTACCTTAAATAAAAATAAATAGATGGTTTTACTTTTTTTTTTTTCCCCCTTGTTTGGTGCATTGCCTACATTGTATATGTTTAATTTGGGAGTATTCAAATAGTTTTGAACTCTGAATGTGTTCTCCATATGTTCATCAAGAGTGTTCCCATAGGTGTCCCTCTGCTGCTGGGGACATGGGGGTGTCAGAAGTGGGTGTCTTGACTGCTAATGCCTTCACGGGAATCTTTCTCTCACACAGAGGTGCTTTGCTTGGGGAGGGCTCTAAGGAGTATGGCTACCTCTATGTCTCCACGGAGGACGTGAGAGTCAGCCTCACCATTCAGAGACTGCAAAAGTCATCCCCACCTATTGGAGGGACCTTCTGCATCCACTTGGCTAATACAGTGATACCAGGTAAGAGAAGATGTCCTGCATTTCCTTTGCAGCAAGCCAAGTGAAGAAGAGACAATATTGAGCTTTGGAAATGCTTGAGGTACAGGCTGAATCCCCCTTCTCATCTAGGAAGTTTCTGACCTTTCTATTTTAAAGGAAGAAGACTTGTACACTGAAATTTCATGTATCCCAAAACTGTAGATTGCACATAATGGAAAGTATAACTTAGACAAAATTTCTAATGGTCACAACTGGAGACAAGTTTTGAGGTTTTCTAATCTATTAAACAGTGTCGATCTTTTGAAGTTTCGGACCCAGTAAATTTCCCTCTACTGTTTTTTTGGCAACTGGATGTTTGAACCACAACAGACTCTCACTAATAATGAAACATCTTTCTTTTCTAGGTGCAGGTAGACACGCTCTCCTAGGGATGAAGATATTTACTTTTTTTTTCTGTCTTTTTCAGGTGTTTCAGTGCACATCTCCTCCCACCACCTCCAGAAGCTTTTGCAAGACAATGTAGATCACTCTACAGCCCCGTACTTCAACACCAGTGACTTCATAGTGACCAAAGACTCAAACTCTTGCTATGAAAAGATCTGGACACTGACTTGGAAAACAAAAACTGGGGACTTACCCAATGTTATCAATGTACCGTAATTTCTTTTACTGATACCCGCTTTGAGGTCCATTTAATACCTTTGGCCTTGGCTGATTCATTCTCCCAGCATTTATTTTTATGCAGACATCTGTGGGACCTTAAGCGAAGTGTCTTCCTATTAGGAATGGCAGCTGAAGCAAATTCCAGATTAGATGATTAAAAAAGCATTTGCAGTTATAGGAGGGGAAATTACAGTTTCAGAGTCTGTGCTTCTAAATAAGGAGGCTAGAATGTAATTTCTGTGCTTCATTGTAGTTCTGCAGAATAAAGAGAATGCTATAATGAAGTGAAAGCTATTATAATCACGCTAATATTTCAATGAATAACTTAAGCTCAATACAGATTTGTGACATCATTTATGGGCCAGGAAGGTCTTTTTCTGAAAGCTATTCTGTATGGGTTCATATATGGTTGTCATAAGTCTCAGGTGAAGGTTCAGTTCACAGCCTCCCATCCCAAGATTTATCGTTTAAGTTTTGCTTCACGTAGATCAGTCTTTTTTGAATAAGGACTCAGACTGAGCTGTTCCTTGCTCAAAAAGAAAAAACTATTTCTTTGTAGATCCAACTTCTAAAAGTGTAAAATCATCTTTGATGAAGCAATGAGTTTTCATGTTCAAGACCTCATGACCTGGATAGTGAAAAAAGGTTGTGCTGCACCTTCAGCTGTAGCACAGGCCCTTGTTCAACCAAAATCATATCTTTGAGAAGCAGACATTCAAATCTCTTCCCATGCCTAATTCCAAATTATATTATTACTGAGTATTAGAAATTTATTTGCAAATGTGGTTCCTCAGTCTCTTTGCCTCAGTTTCTTGCCTGCAAGATGAGGACAGAAACAGGGAGGTGCTGTGAAAGTAATGAAAATTTAAACCTGGAGATAAGAGTTATGGAAGAAGCTTGAGAAGAGGTTTCCAGGAACTATTTGCTGTGTTGTAAAGACCTTGTATGAACTCTGGGGGGATAATTTCAATTTAACAACATGGGAAGGAAAAGGGTGAGAAATTTAAATCCTTTGTTCTTTACCAGGTCTCTGCTGAAAACCTCACTGGTCTGAAACCAACTGTTTCTAGTCGTGTGGTTTATGATGGAGGTGTGTTTATTGGGCCGATATTTGGGGACATGCTTGCTACCTTCAACAACAAAACACAGGTGAGGTGTTCTCTCATGCTTCCTACTGATTTGCCTGGGTTGTGTAGATTCAGGAGTCTCACAGTTTTCAGATATCTGCCTCTGTTACCAAATCCTTTCAGAAATCTACTGCTTCATCCTTTGCCATAAATCAGGCAGATTCTACCCCCTAGTTTGTGGAGCAGGACTCCCTCCAAGAGCTATTGGGTGGGGAGGATGGTCGTCACAGGTGACAGAAGACAATTTATTTCATTTGAGGCTGATATACTCTCTAGACTTCCATCCTTGCTGGGTCCTACAGTGTTTGCCACCAAACCTGGCAATGACAATTTATTCATCTGCAGCATTCCAGATGATACACTGATGGGCAAAATAAACAAGATGGTGGCTGTGGTACTAGTCTGCGAATTAAGTAGGTCCATCAGCCTCCATGGATCTCAATTCTGTGTAAAATGGGTGAAAAGGGAGAAAGGAGGGCTTCTTGGCTGAATGAGTCAGCTGGATGGAGAAATGTGTTGCAGACGCATTCTGTGTCTGGCTTTGCTGTCAGTGAAGACTGATGGGCACTGTAGCAATAACAGGGTGATGCTGGATGTGCTCAAAGACCAGCTGTGCAGCATCTGGGGCTAGGTCATCCTGTTTTTCTGGCAAGTCTGTTCCCCAACATGGACACTGCCCCATTTCCAGTGGCTGAGCCACCTATGGTATCTTTGCCATCTGTGGTGCAGACGGACCTTCAAACAGACCGAAAGAAACAAGAAAAGCAGCAGCAGTCAGATTTCCTCTTCATATTTGAAGCTTTGTTTCAGGTTGCTGCTAGACAACAGTGTAAAAATGTTTCTCTGATTATTTTTTCTATTCAAGCAGATTATTTTGCAACTCTGTGCTCTTTATTCTTTTTGGAGACAGTCTGCTTTCACTCTTTTCATTGGTGTACCCTCCTGACACACCCTTAATACCCATAAGACATATGAAGAGAGGCTCTATTATGCCCTATGCTTTGCCAACTGACTCTCTTCTGAGATATCGAGATCTCAGAAGGGATATCTCTTGCTAGATACCAAGGTCACACAACCCATCTTTCTTGTTTCAGCATGAACAACAAGGGGAAAAAAAAATAATTGAGGGCTGCATGCTGAAAAGACTAATTCTGAGATTCATTCTAATTAGTTTGTAGGTTGTTTTAAACATAATAAGCTTGTTCCTGAGGCAGGATGGGAAGAACTGGGGTATGTGGCAAGCAGGGTCTTCAGTGGGTGCCTAGAAGAACAGTTGGGAGAAGCTGGGGGTGCAGGTAAGATCGGAGATGGGATCCTGCAGACACCAAGAAAGGCTGGCAATACAGCTTCCAAAGCTGTGCGCTGTTTTGCCTAAGACTGAGCCCTAACTAGTTTTGCAATTAAATTTGTAATGAGGCTGCAGCAGGATAAACAGCTGTCTGACAGTGCTCCGTGCTGGAAACTCAATGTGGCTACCAATGTCACTCTGCAGGTATACGAGTTGAATGTAGCTCTGGAAAACACCTCTGTTCCTTTCCCAGGTTTAGGGTAACCACCTTCTCTCTCTCCAGGTGGTGGTGGTGGTGAATGGTGTCCTTGCAAACTGTTCTGGTTCATGCTCTTTCGAGTTCAGACAGGAACTGACACCCTCAGTCAGTGGTGTGGAGTATTCATCAGGTAACGGGGCTTCGTGTCTGAATAAAGTGGCCAAAATGCTGCTCAGTAAAAAAGATCCATCACATACTGGTTTTGTGTGCGTGTTGTTTTGAAATGTCTGATTTTTTTATGGAAACTGCACTTGGTAGTGGAACACTTCTGATCAGCACCAGTCTTAAAATATGTAGACCAGACAGGCTTTTACATCGACAAGAAGATGGTAGAGGAATAAAAGCGAGACACACAGTGACAACGCTGGTGTTTAAAGCCAAAACTTGGCTCTTGGCTCAAGTTACTTTTAACAAAAATTTTATAAAAACAGTAATAGATGAACAGGGTCAGGCAGGAATAGACATTATGTCTGAGGGGCAATGAGAGATCATTGGTGTCGCATTTTTTAGGATGTCCTGATGAATATGGTAAAACCTTTTAACTGCTGGTTGACAGTAAATCCTGGGCATTGCTCCACCAACATTCAAGAATTATCTTGTTGATTGTATTTCTTCAGATGATGGGTCCCAGGCCACGGTAGTTATCAGGGGAGCTGGCTTCACTGAGGAGAAACCAGCCCTGCGGGTAGCGGTAAACAACACGAACTGCCATGTCATAACATTGAATCAAACCCAAGTGGTTTGCCAGATGGGGAGGCTGCCAGTTGGATGCTACCAGGTAACACTACTGGTGAGACCTTACGGCTTTGCACTCAATGCCAGCAGAGGAGAAGGCATCTTCCTAAGAGTTGAACCCAAGCTGATAGCTATCGAACCTCCTACAGCTTCAGAGATTGGTAGGTCTGAATACCAGACTGGCTCTAAGGGGACGTCTGCTTTCTACTTCTTGCTTTTCATGGTGTGTGTCATGCTTGGACACCTTGGAGCAGGCAGAGAGAGGGAATTATGGTCTGTGAACCTCTGTGTGGGTGAGCCATGGGATGGTCTTGGGATAATGTAAGAGCTGAAAGCTTAAGCTGAAAAGCAAGCAGGTACAGCCACCTCTTTTCTTGGAGTGTCTAGCAAGGAAGATATTCTAACCCTTTTCTTTCCTCTTTTTTTTCTTTTTTCTCCTCCTCTCCAGTGGGAAGGTCATGTAGTACAGAGGCCTGATACTCATGGCTTTAATTCATTAAAAACACCCTAAAAGGAAAAAGCCAGCAATGGGAAGTTTTAGTGCTTGGGCCTTGCCTCTCATTTCCTTTGCTGACAATCCAGTTCTTCTCCCAATTACAGTGATCTGTCACTCATTAAAAAGAAAGCAAGTATAGTGCTATCTTACATTACATATGCCTTGAACATGTATAATTGGAAAGAATTACAGCTTCCATCTGTGTTTTTAATTTCTTCCATTTAAAATACCTCTCTTCAATCTTATCGTAAAGCACACACATGCAGTATTTCATTTCATATGGATGTGTGTGGATGTCAAAACTCAAGAGCATCAGCCTTTGCATGACACACATGGATTTTGCACTCTAAATCTGAGGCTCCTTATCCGACAACTATCACTTTAGACAAGTGGGTTCAGCAAACAGTTTTTGCTGTTTCTGGCGCTGCAAATACAACCTTGCAGGAGAGGATGCCAGGAACTGTTGTGTACTTTGCTGCATCGAATACCTCTTGTCAAAATATCAGTGGTGCCAGGCTGGGAGTTCCCTGTGACCTAACTCTAAAAGCGTGGGATGCCTTTCTAAAGATACTACCATGCTCCAGCGGATGGAAGGAGCTTGTTGCTAACATATCTGGTTGGTTGCCTGGTTTTGCTGCCAGCCAGAGAAAATCTAGAAGATTAAATTTCTAGAGTTTTCTGTTGCTTTAAAGAATTAGCAGGAAGCAATGCTTTGAGAAAGAGGTGGAAGGGACTCTGCCATCAACATATAATGAGTTTAAAATAGAAATTTACTGACATCACATATGAAAATCATTCTAAAAGCTCAGTTGGTTTGTAATATAGCCATATGAACACACAAACATAAACGCTGCATTAATAACAATCCTGCCTGAGCAGTCTGTCTCTCTGGCCATACATAGTTCAAAAACTCTGCAGTGCTGATAACTGGAGCAAACAGCTGTATTTTTAAAGTAAAATGGGATTTTTTTGTGTGTGGTTTTTTTTTTTTTTTAATTTGTCTCTGGACCACACCAACGACCAACATCCTAGTTGGAATTTCCATTAATGATCATTCCTGTTCTCTTTCCTGTTTCTCTTTGAAATGTCCCCAGATCTTCCAGTCACTTGAAAAAAAAAAGCAAAGGGCCATCTTGACTATTTGCATTGGATTTGGGTGTCGCAGAAAGATCAAGGGCAAGTCTGCCTTGTGTTGGGGATGGTCCTGTATGTGATTGAAGAAGCTCAGCTCTGGCTGGCACAAAGGGGAGCTGAGGGTGCTTAGTGCTTCACAGAATCAAGCTTTCTGTGACTTTCCTCACAACTCTGCTAAGTCTGAAGTCCTGCCAAGTCCCCTTTCTAACCTAAGTTTCCTAGACACATGCTACAGGCTTTTTTGACAGCAGGGTGCTTGGCAGCTATTTGAACTGTGAAAGCACCTGCTGTGTTAAGCTCATTTTCCATTCTTAGTGCTTCTTCCTTCCTTCCTTATTTCATTCTTGGGCTGGGGGTCTTTCTAAGGGTAAGATCAGAGGCCAGACCTTGCCGGCTTAAATAAGTATGTCATTAAAAAATAAACCGAGAAACAAATCCAGTCCTCCTGTATCATGGACAAGAATTCAAATACTTGGCCAGAAGGATCTCTGGTGAAAGAAAGCAGGCACACAAAAGTGGAAACAGATCATCGTTAGATCAACTAAGAGACAGCACTGCCTTTTATAGTCACCTATTAAAGAATCCTTTAAATGTAAAAATATCATTCTACATCTTGAATGTAATGGAATAATTGGTTTTGTAGGAGGACTGAGAGTGGCTCTCAGGGGAACCAATCTGGAAGGGGTAAACTTGGTGCTGTTTGGATCTCAGCCTTGTCCAATTTTGGAGGAAAACCAAAATTCAACAAGAATTGAATGTAAACTTCCCTCTCGGGTAAGAAACCACATTTTTTTGGAGAACAGTCATGAGCCTACAAACCTTACTATGTTTCCTTCCTACACTAGAGGAAGGGCAAACTGTAGTCCGTCAGCTAAATCTTGGCTGTAGGACAATTTAACATGGAATCCACCCACAGTTTAGACCAGCTTAATTAACAATAACTGATGGGTGATTTATGAAAACAAGTGAAAAAGCAACAAAAATGAGATTGCAACGTCATTAGCTAAACTTCACGTAAAGAAAATTGAAGCTTTGAACTCAAGAAAAGTTGCCTGTCTCCCCTTTAAGTTGTCTACTGGTAGATTAAACATGCCATTTTCTACTTTACATCCAGACTTCCTTGGGAAGTTATCTGTGGATTGTGCAAAATCATGTCTATGTGTCATTAGCAGCAGCTCTTTTCTGCATGGCAAAATTATAACCAGGATGATGCTAATAGTTTAAGCAGAGGGATAACTGCCCATGCTTATGATTTACCAATGTTTAATTTATTAATATGGATACAGCGAATGAAAATCTGCATAGTCTGGGATTGTTTTAAGGTTTCTAACTCTCCACAGATGTCCCTTTAAAGTCAACATAACTCTATATATTCAAGTAAAGTCTGGTATATATACAAATTTCATCAGTGCCCATGTGCGTGACCTGTGAAGTATGGGAAATGCAGGAATATAGGGAATAACTTTTGAATTGGTGCATTCTTATTCCTGACACTTTTCTCATTTCTTTTTCTAGGGGACAGAAGACGCTGCTGTCCACGTGACACTAATTTCTGGGTACCAGTCCACGACAGTAACCAACTTGTTCCGCTATGATCCTTCCTTAAACCCTGCTGTTGCATCACTGAGCAGAAACAGAAGTGGCATAGCAGGTGAAAAGGCC
>BJBW01002104.1:0-54871 GCA_004320125.1 Scolopax mira | reverse complement strand
TATCTGGTAGGTTGAAGTCTCCCACCAGGACAAGGGCAACCGATCTCGAGACCCCTGCTAGCTGTTTATAGAATATTTCATCAACTTCTGTATCCTGGTTGGGTTGGGTGGTCTGTAATAGACTCCCACCACAACGTCAGCCTTGCTGGGCCTCCCCTTGATTCTTACCCACAGGCACTCAACTCTACTATTACCTTTGTTTATCTCTACACATTCATATTCTTCCCTAACATACAGGGCCGCCCTTCCTTCTCTCCTTCCTTGCCTGTCCCTTCTGAAAAGCTTGTAATCATCCATTGCAGCACTCCAGTCATTTGATTCATCCCACCACGTTTCTGTGATGGCAACTACGTCATAGCTTTCATGCCGCACAATGGCTTCCAGCTCCTCCTGTTTGTTGCTCATGCTACGTGCATTTGTGTAAAAGCACTTTAGCTGGGCTAGTTTTCCTGCCAATTTTTATGGGGGGGAAGGGGGGGCGCAAGACCTTCCTGACCATGCTCAGACCCTTCTTTGGTTGCCAGCCTATCACTATTCCTCATGTCATCATCACATGGGTTACAATCTTCCACCTTTGAGACAACAGGCCAAAAGACCTCTCATGTCTCCCTTTGTTTCCAGGACCAATTGGAGAATCAGTGGCCTGTGTGCACAGGTCACAAGCTCTCAAATAATTTCCAGGTAAAAATCACTGCTTCTGATTTAAATTAATTTCTGTGTGCATTTATGAACAAGGGAAAAGAACTGACTGTCATGGCAGGTGATCAAGAGGTTTCTTATTGATGAAAGTTCCTAAAGTTAAGCTGGAGACAATATTATTGGTTTTGCTTGTAGGACCTGGAAACACCTGGTGAAGAAGGATCAACTGTGCTGTTAGATCTACAGAATAGGCTCTTGCATATGTAAGATCACTGCATCATACTTCTTGACATGACTGATGTGACCGTCTCATGAAATTCACTATTGAATTCAGTAACCTTACAAAAAAACCACCACAATATCCAGGAGTTAATATATTAAAGAAGAAACAATTTTTTGGTAGATGTATTTATTTCTTAAAATCCAATAATGTACTACTTAAAAAGGGGGAAAAAAAACAGCAACAAAACCTTAAAACCCAGACCCAAACAACCTGGGACAAATCTATAATGATTATGCAACCTTGTTGACTTAAGAGTCATGGTATATCTGCACACTGTGATGGAATTTTTCTCAGAGGATTTGCCCTACCGAATTAGACTTCATATCAATCTACTCTGCAAACTTGTCTCTGGTAGCTGGCACTAGAGGTTTCAGACGGAAGGTGGAAGAAAATAACTACGTCATACTAATGTGGCTAATGTGTTCTTTAGGTGCCCTCATGAGCAGTGGTTAGGTATAGGTTTAAGTCTGAAAGAAGAAATAATATTATTATTCCACACAATTTATGGCAAATAGGTATTTTTGCTGTTTTTATAGATGCGAGACTATGTTGAGTAAAAATAATTTATTTAAAGCTGTTTCAGTATCAGTAAATCTTTCATGTCTGGCAAAAAAATAAATCTATATATCCAGGGAAAACAAATTTGTGACACTAACCCCATGTCAATACTAGAAGAGGACTTTTGGAAATCTTTTTAATGGGATCTTATATGTAGAAAGAATGTTTGCATTTATTTATTTAATGTTTTACAATAGCTGTAACAGGTAATGAAGACCTTTCTAGACTTTCTGGACCTTCTGTCAGTAGTCCTGCTTATTTTCATGCTTATGAGAGTTAATTCAAATTCAGCAAGACAATTGAGTTTCGAAGTGCATTTCCTAGGATTGTGGTTTACGTCAAGATGGTCTGAACTCATGCGTCAAATACTATGTGATAATTAGATCTGTGTGTAAAATTTTAATATTCACTCTCTGTGAAAGAGTGGTTCATAGTGTATAGATGACTCAAAAGATATGTGAATGGGACTATCTTTACTCCCACTTTAGGTGCTCACCTGAGTAGCAGTGTCAATAGTTTAGAAGAGGATGTTAAATGTGCATGGGTTGCACGATCTCAATCCCTGGAGATCCTCCGAGGACAAGTATCCCCAGAGGCTATGTGCTACTCCTTCTTTGTACTGATGCGAATCAGCCTCAGGAAGTGGAGAGCATCCTCCAGAGTGTTTGAAGTTTGCTGGCTGGAGAGCTGTTGTGAGCTTTTATCCTTTCAGTGTTTTAGCGAGTCACTCTTGTGTAAGAGTTTCTGTCAATTATATTTTTTTCATAACTGTCTAACTGTGCTTTATCTAACAAAAGTTACAACCGTTAGCAACACACGGTTGTGTGTGGTTTCCAACATCAGCCTAATTACTCAACTAATGTCATCTCAATAATCTGTTCTTACATTTACAGAGCAGGATAAGAAAAGTGTCATATAATTTGAGTAAGTAAAAATAAGGTGGTTAAACTGAGAGGTGTACAACAAAACTCCTCTGGAATGTCAAGGACAAATAATAGTACTTTAATTCAGCTTTAAAAAACAGGACAAAATCATTATATTGTGGCTTTTTCCCCTTAATGCTTATACATTCTGTTGTGGTCTCAGATGGCAACAAAGGGCTACGTGGCAGCAGCTCGCACAGACCACAGTCTCCACCGCCGCTGTGTCTGGGAGGGGAAAATAGAAAAAAAAAGGCAAAACTTGTGGGTTGAGACAAAGGCAATTTAACAGACCAGCAAAGGTCCTGGGAAGAAGTAACCCTTTCCCCACCAGACCCAGTACACTGTCTTAAGTTGCTTTTTGACTGTTGGACATACTTATATTTAACTCATACAAAGCAAAGAAAAGACATTTAAAAGGCTTTCATTCTTTTTTGAAGTGCTTGTAAACGTCTGAAAGTCCAATTTTCAGTTGTTTTCAGTTGTTGCATTGGAAAAGATATATTTTAGGTCAAACTTCATGATGGCCTTGTATTTAGGCAGGCATCACATCTTCCATTACATATAGTTTGACTTTTTAGAACTCACAGCCTCTGGGTTTTCCCCTTTGCTGGCCTGATGATTAGAAAAACCTTCCCTATAAAAAAAATCACAAGAGTTGTATCCTGCTTCTCAATCAGATCTCTTCTTAAACCTATCTATTTTTTATCAACATGCCTAAGAACTCTGGAAAAAAGTGGCTACTGAGATAATGTTTGTACACAAAAACCCACTTGGAACCCTTGTTTCATGATTAGCAACTATTCTTGTGCACAATCTTATCTCACATACTATAAGCAAGGAGTCAAAGAAAGATGAGATGGTATAAGGAAATAGTGTTACTGATGTATAATACAGGCAGAATACAGTTTGCTTCAAAGCAAAACGTTTTTGAGACGTGTAAGAAAGGTGATGAGTTTTGACTTATTGGAGATTTGTTAAATCTCAAGTTCTTCATTTTGATACACCTTTATAAGTAGAGGAAGATGAACTGTTATGTGCTTGGTGAAGACTGAGAAGTTTTTTTTCTTTCAAGTTCATACTGTAGCTTGCACTAAAAAATCCAGTCAAAGTACAAATGATTACCTATAAAATCATAATCATCCATCACAAAATAGAATGATCTTATATTCTAGAACAGAAAAATTTGTCCGTGAATGTGCAGAAGGTTTCCATTACCAAAATCTTTAAGGAAACGGTCTCCTCCAACTCACAACTAATGAAAAATAGAGTTGAGCTCTACTCATGGGCTAGTTGGTTGAAGGCTTGATCTTCTGTTAGTGTGAGATGTGAGCTATGATCAGAGCTCCTGATTGATTCAAAATATAAAAATCACAGCTTTTCAGGCCTACAATATCCGATGCATTAGCTTAAGTCTAAAAGAGATGGATCTTTTCTCAAACAGAGCTGAAATACAGAAAATAAACACAGCTTCAAACCTCCCCGTCCCCCTTCTACAAAGTTTCTTTTTTTACACAGAAATGAGGGAGGTCATTTACTGCTCAGGTACAAGTGCTCCCATTATCAGACTAGAGTCATAGCTGTTATAGCAGTATATAGCAGTAATGTGTGGAAATATTAACTTCCAAATTAAGTGCAGTATTTTTAAGTTGTCATTGAGAGTAGAGGATTTTTAATTAGGAATCTTGACAACCCTTAAATAAATTGGGTTAGTTCCAGTAAAAACTGTAGGCTTGATAAATTTCTGCAACTGAAAAGCAGAGTTTTTAAAATTAGTTAAAATAAATTAACTTATTTCCCTTGTTCAATTCTTCTTGCAGTGGCTGTTATACATCTTAGAAAATAATTTATGTGGGGAAGCACTGTGTGGGAATTGATGATTATTTAAAAAATGGCTCTGTACAAAACTACTCACATAAGTAAAGGAGGCTGGGATTTGTTTTCCTATTCAGACTCCACTATTATCAGATACTTATTTGGAATCACTTTCCCCCCATCTTTGTGGCATAAAAGAATGTACTATAACCTGGAGTTTTGCACTTCATTCTAACACTGGCTGGCTCTCTGCCATCTGTTTTGTGCTCTGACATTTCAGATTAAAAAAGAAGGAAAAAAAAAAAAGGATCATTATCACTGGTTTTCCGGTTTAAAACAGTCTAGCTCTTAAGCCTGTGGAGACATACTGTGTTCTGCTTGTAGTAGGAAGAAGAATTCACCAGTAGATCGTACAACAAAACCGCTTATCAGCACACTTTGTGGTATAAGAATCTGTCACTCAGGGCTGCCAGCATTGCTTAACCCTCTTCTATCAAAATGGATCCAGTCAATCTACATTTCAGGCAGTTATTGTGGCAGGTTAGGGAGTGCACAAATATGTAGATACACAGAACCCTGCACATACAAGGCACAATCTGATCATTTCTTTCCTTCTATCAAATTGTTTCTTTCCTTCTATAGGATTCTGTTACGACAACCACATTACCATAATTTCCTAATAAGAGCTGATGCTTTGCCACCTGGCTTTCCCACCTCACTAAAGACACTAAAGGAACAATTCCTTCTGGACTGACACCTGTTAAAGCCACATGGCTTTAAAGCAGGATATATTCAGTGATCTTTGTTAGAACTATCACAATCATGTGGCAGTGTTTCTCCAATGTGCTTTGCAGGGATTTGGAGATAGGTCTGCCTCAGAGAAGACAAAGGGATCAAGAAGTTCTGCTAGTTTGCAATGGAACACCCGCCCTAATATAATTCGTGGCACTCACTCCAAATTATAGAGAAATGTTGAGAAAAGCCCAGCACAGATAATTGGAGAATAATGGACTGTTTCTTTTAAAGAGGTGTTTTGGTTTTTTCATATATGTGTATATGTTGAAGGCTTTATCAAGAGTCCCTAGGCAGACATAATACAGATTGCCAAATCCAAAAGGCCAGACCAGGCTTATAGAATTATGCAGACTTTGCAGATTCAGCCCCTGGAAAAAGCTGTTGTTTTCTGAATGCGTGTCATTCCCAGAGAATTCAATGATTTCAATGTCAGCATTTGGCCTTTTGCTGTCATCTTCAGCAATGCAGTTAAAGTGGGAAAGTCACTTAGGCAAATTTGAGAAATTACACCTTAAATGACTAAAAACCAAGAAACAAACATATATAATATATATAAAATATATACCGTACTTATTCATACTATATGTGTAAAGATAGTATTGCAGTTATGCTAAGAATAATTTCATTTTCCCTGAGTCTGCACTCATCCCTGTGACATGTGAGAACATTTCATTAGTGCATTAAGCCATGTATATTACTTATCTATGCTTAGTCTCAGATACCCCTTCTAGGAGGAAAAACTCTTAGGATATCTCTTGTTTTGCTGGTCCTGAGCAATTTTATTTAATTGTTTGGTCTTTCAGTCTATGTGCTTCTAGATAAATATGGTGAATAAGGAAAGATCAAAGGACTTTGCCTTGCACTTGAAACAGAATGTACAAAGTTTTGCCAAAGGCTCATTAATCCATCACTGGTGTTGCAATTTCCAATTTGTTCTCTGTTGCTTTGTCATGTGAGGCCATATGGGTCACTTGGAGTGCAGAAAGAGTATGCCCTGAATGCCATCCAAATGGAAAGTGGCAGCTCAGGGATATGTGCTAATGCAGCTGATGACTGCACGATCTGAAAACAGAAGGAAATTGCTGCTGATGTGAAGTACGCAGCATATATGCGAGTATATCGGAATAGAGCCAAGTAGGTTCAGAAAGGGTCTTCAGTAATACCTGCCTAAAATACAGCCCCTGTTAGGCATAGAGGATCTGTCTTTGTTTAGACCATCCATTCGTGCACTTCATTGGAGCATGTACTGCCAGGTCTCCTTTGTAAAACTGATGAGTGTGAGGCTCATTCTCTCTTTCTCTCTGTCTGTTTATCTGTTTTTCTTTTGCTCCTTCATAGCAAAATTATTCTGACTTTCATCTCTAACATATTAGTTATCTTCAGTGTCTCAGTGTTTTCCATACTGTTCAACCCAGAGTAAGGATGAGGACTATAACAATTATTAGTCTTTCTCTCCTGTGCTGTTTAAAAATTTATGCCTCTTTTTACACTACTTAACATGTGTCCTAGGCAAATATCCTGTCTTACCTCTACTTGCTCAAAGTCCATCGCTCAGTGAGAGACTTGAAAGGAGAATAACTTCTGTTGTCAGAGAAATCTAGGAACTCTGCTTAGTGTTAACTGCACAGTGCATGATTGCTGTGATGCTAAGTAGGCTAATCATCATTTAGGAGTGTGTGACCACCAGTGGAGTACATGGAGTTGCATGCCAACTTTTAAAAGCAGTGAGTTAGCAGCTGGTCAGCTTGCCTCTGTTGCACTACAGTGCAGCTAGCTAATCTGACAGACTGTGAGATTGGTGTGAGACAGAAAAGTGTAGGACAGCAGCGGGAAGACTGCCAAACACTAAAAAAGGACATCGGACATACTGATGCAAATATATTAACTTTCCCTTCCCCTGCTTTAAGTCATCAAGAAATGAATGTGCCCTTTTGGGAGACCTTCTCCAGTTGGCAGAAGCTTACTACTTCACTTAGAAGTCCATCATGAGGCTACAGGTATTTCAAACTGAAAACAAAATGCTAAAAGATAACACATTTTTTTTCTTTCCCCTCCGATCTGATGCAAACTAACCCTTAGCCACACCAAAATATGCTATAGAGAATGGTTGGAGGAACAGTCGAGTTTTGCTGATTTGATCTAGTTCCCTCTTCCTACAAGCCAACTAGCTTGTTTTGGATGCCCTTGTCTTCCTATATATGGTAAAAGGAAAAGATATACTTTTACCTCTCCTGAATGTATTAGGACGTGTTAGATTGCAAATCAAATTACACATCCTGAAGGATGTAGTCGTCAGAAAATACGTGCCCAAATAGTTTCCTAGGCCACCGCTGATACTGAATTATTTTCCGTGCTATAGGGCAGAAGGTACATTGTCTGCTGGCAACAGCAGCCTAAAGGATGTCCTTGTGACATCCTCCGAAAGGTGTTTCTTACTATAAGCTTTGTTACTATCTACGAAAAGTATTTCTGGTGTCCTTGGTGTTCCTTCTAATTTACTGAAAGGGGCACTCTGTGTGCTCCTGGAAGTACAGGCAGCCTGTGTTCCTACAAAAATACAAGATTTGAACACTTAACAAAAGATCTCAGAAGAAATTTTTAAGTAATTTTTCCCTTGAACCATGAATAGATAGGAAAAAAAGGAAAAGGAGAATGATGTTCTACTCTATAGATTTGAAGAATATATGTGACTGTCATGTCTCTAACACAAAAATCATCATTTGCATTTTCCATTTAAGAATCTGATATTCTTTATAAACTTACTTGAATTCTGTAGAGAGTTGAGGGTTCCTAAAGAGAAAAAAAGCCAAATTATTATTATGTCACTTCTAGAAATTCAAATGGCAGGATATGAAGGACAGCATAATTATAGTGTTGCTCTAGTGAATGTTTGGTTAAGGCACTCTCAGTACTTTAATTATAAACTACTTATTTCAGCAGTTTAACTTTCTAAATTTTCAGTCAAACACCCTTTCGGTTTGATTCACACTTTGTGGTGCTTTTTGGTGTAAAAAGTGCCTCCTATAGTCAACTGTGGAGTACCCGCTTCTGTGGAGGAGAGCTGAACCGGAGCGAAGGACCAAGCGAAAAATCTGAGTTTTTCTGTATAAGAATCAAACTCTTGTGGAGAAGTAGGTGCACCGAATTAAAAGGGGGTGATAAAAGCCTCAGAAGAGAAGTCTGGAAGATATTTGGTCATATATGAAGCAAATTTGACAAGCAAAGCTGAAAAGCTGCAGAATATGTAAATCAGACGACGTCAAAGCACAGAAAAAAAAAGAGAATTCAGTAATTCTCTAACTAACATCTTCAAGACTGGCTACCTGAGCATATCTTAACTTAATATAAGAAAAAAACCCCCAAATTTCAAACAGTATCTTCTTAGGTGCTTGGCCAACAAACACAGTTCTCCATATTCCACAAAATTATTTTTCATTCATTGAATCAATTCTCAGAGTTTTGGTCAGGGAAATTTACTTTGCAGGTAATATATAATTAAAAATCCATTGGGATTTTTGAGCAATGCTTTTAAAAGTCATGCCTTGGTGAATTTATAAATAAAAGTGGGCTTACTATTTGACTAAATATTTCCCTGGAGCAGGGCCGAGAGAAGGGACAGATATTTCTGTTAAACTCCTTAAGAAAGAAATCTAAAAGCAGATCACATCATTTGAGCAGCAGTACAAACTTCTCAAAATTCTAAAGTACAAATCCAAAGATTATCCTTTGTTTAGAGAACACAGAGAAGCCTGGTCTATAGAGCTTCAAAGACCTCATTAAGAGCTTAAAATCATTAATTATTTTATTTAGTATTGTAACTGTACAGTGACGGTTTTGCCTCAAAAGCTACTACTGCTTGACCTTGGTGGGGAAGGACATGAAGGACAAGAACGTTTACTTTTGTGATTAAGATAGTGTGTTGTGATTAATTTCAAAAGTGTTGGCATGAAAGCTGGGTGTGTGATTGAGGGAGGAGAGCAAACACATTAATTTATCAAATATTTTGCAATAGTATGTAAGTAAGAGTGTATATTACCTTATTTTCCTCTCTGTTGACAGGAAATCTTTTGAAAAGTCCTTCCTTCCCTCCTCCTTGTTCACCCATCCTTCTACATTAAGAAATTTGGAAAGTGAAATTCTCTGAACAGATCGAAATAGCACATTTCCATAAAAATCATTCTCCTTGATCCTTAACAAGGGATGTAAGGCTGGGTTCATTCTGAGAAAGCACAAAGTTCAAGAGATGGTGAATCTGTTTCAACTTTGGTAATGTTCTTTTTTGCAGGACTGTGCTACAGCTGGTTTTGGTTTTGTTCTCCACAATTTCTTTCTCCACACTGCTGTGGTACTTAGTGCTTTGCTGGGGAATTGGCAGTGGAATTGTGTGCCTCAGCCAGCATTCATAAATCTTAACAAAGATTTATGAGGAGAATTATATTAAATACCCAGATAGAAAATCAGAAACTCTAGATGTGGTGAGTAGTCTCATGACAAAAAGCCATGAATCAAACAAATAGAAAGCTTCATTATTTAATTTAAAATGGAATAGTTTTCTCGTTCATTAATAACAAATGTGAGTTTTTGTTGCAAGTATACATCCCACCAACACCCTTCCTAATGCTGAATCCTGTATTCTATATTTTTGTTCCTTTGCTGGTATAGGAGGTACATATGTGGCATAGTAAGGGGCCGTATTTAATGTATCTACAATGATCCTGATAATAAAAAAATCTTCTGCCACAAATTATTGCAATGCAATTAATTTCAAACTAGGAATTAGTTGTTTTCGGGTGACAGACTGGGAGCTGGGACGTGTCAATATAGAGCTTTGCACTCTAGTATGACCGTGCAGTACAGGGTGTAAGACTGTAAGTTCCTCACAGTTTCACAAAGGTGGTGGCCTGGCCTTGATCCTTGGCAGAGGAAGGAGAGCTGAGAGCAACCGGGAAGGAAGAACCATCGCAGTTTCTCCAACTGCCTGCTGCTGGGGCAAGGAAGCTTATCTACTAGTACTTTCCTGGGCACACATGAGCAGGACAACATGTAACATTGAGACGCCATGGCAGCATCAGCACCTATTAATTTTCTAATTAATTGATACTGCATACTTTTGAATCATGATATCCCTGTGTCAGCAGAGTGTTCCCTATCACTAATTACGCTGGGACACACTTTTTTCTCATAAAGAATAGGGGATTTGAAAAGCTCTCTGAATATGTTTCATTTCCAAAAATTCATTTCCATTTCATTGTTAATGTTTTTGAAAATGATGATATCCTGCAGTTCAAAGGTTTTACTTTTAAACACCACTTGTTGCATTTCAAATAAAAATGACATTCAGCACCATGTATGGTCGCAAATGACATGCTTCTGGAAAAGTTGACCTACCACTTTTGTGGACTAGTAAGAACTAATATTGCTGTCTTTGTATGAATTACAGCTGTGTAGGGGAATAGTGCTGCAGAAGGACTTCTTAGTTTTGAGCACTTCTAGTTCAGTGTGCAATGGCAAGTAAAACAGCAGTTATACCAAGAGTGAAAGGTGGATAAGCAGCTTTTATCATTGATTTGTCTGCCCATGTTTTGCTCCCTGATATGGACAATGATATTAGGACTGGGTGTACTATATCTAAAAGAATCAGGGAATAAAAAATAAAAAACACACAAGTGCCTTTGCAGGTAGGAGGTGTTACTGGTCAAGACAGCTAGAATCGGTTGCTTTTTTTGGATGAATTTCTCTCTGAATGAACTACAGGGTGCTTAACACATATAGAGTTACCAACTATTTTACAGTATTTGGGCAGAAAACGAGAGCCTGATGATGTGATGATGTATTTTATTACTGCGGTGTCCTATATGTTTTCTCCATGATATTTACTTTTGCCTAACCTTAGCGATCAAATCATACTATCAGCAATTAGCAACACCTTTTTTAGAAGCAGAAAGGAATGGCAAATTAGCATAATGATGATGAATCTTTTAAAATTTTTTTTTTTCCTCTCTTTTTTCCTCTGGTAAGTGTCCAGCATGAGTAGAAGAATTACAAGTACTGTTAATTTGATGAGTCCATCCTTATTTCCCAATTGTTTCACTCTGCTGTACGTCAAAGTGAGAGATATTAAATTCTTTAACAGATTATTAGAATGTGATTATTAACAGAATTATTAGAATGTAATTTTATAAAACTGTTTTGGCTATTAATAATATATAATTATATTAATATATTTATATTAATAAAACTATTGTATTGGGCTAGTAGTACACATAAAAGTGTAATAATAGCCCATTTTTTTCTATCACCCCAAGTCAATGAAGAACACCCATTGACTTAAATAGACATTGGATCAAGTGTGGAGCTTTTAGGAATAACTAATTATCCTCAGTATGCTGAAGTATAATTATTCTCAGTATTTCTCTTCAGATGGAATGCTCTCTCCTGAGCATATATTCCCTGACTTCAAACAAACAAACAAGCATTCCCCTTATCCTGCCTGTACAAACTGAAGCCATAATGCTCCCGCTAAACCAAATGTAATGTGTCTTTGTTGAGGATAGCCTTTGCTAGATGGCTGAACCACAGATGACAAATTTGGAAGGCTTTTGACTTCTAAAGGGGTGTTTTCGATTTCTTCCCCTCATGCTATTATGTTGTTTGGCTCAAGAGATGCCAGAATCTATGCATCCCAAGGAAATTCTTCTAAGTGCACTGCAAAGAATGGTGATCACTCTTCAGTCCAGTGTACTACATTCACCAAGATTTTTTGCTAAACTCTTTGAAAAATATCTTGATTTTTTTCCCTTTTGTTACAATTACTGTTAGTTTTCTTTGTTACTATTGCCCAGTTTGCTATGTAAAAATCTGTGTAGTTTTTACTCTTGGGAACTCTTGGGAATCTGTTTTATCATCAAAAAAACCCCCAAAAACTGTTAATATCAATAAAGAATAAATCAGATTGTGTCTGGGAACATCATTGGATTCTCTCTATGCTCTTCTAATAATAATAGCAAAAATAGTAATAATAATTTTAAAAACCTAGTACAATTTCTTACCATTCCCTAATCTCAGCTATACTCATAGATGAAATTAAAAGCATAGGCTCGTTCTGGATGCCATGAATTAAGGCACAGGACACATCTCACAGTTTAGTATCCACTTTGGAATACCTCTCCTCCTGTAGACAATGAAAATCTCACATTGAAGATTATGTGACTCGGTAAGACTGGGACTTCTTACGAAGGTAAATATAGAGCTGTATAGACTTCGAGGTTTAGGAGGCTAGTGCATTATCTGTGATGATCTCTTGGCAAAATACAAGAGATACAAACTCCCTTATACTACCTTTTGGGAGGGTGATAATTTTATAATTTTTTGTGTTTATATCAGCTCAAGACTGGATAAGAACAGAAACTGTCATACTTATCAGCCTGGAAATTAGAAACTAAAACTTCCTAGCATAAATAACCCAGAGAAACAAACTAAGAGATGAATGAATTAAGGAGGAATAAAATCATAGAAAAATTTAGGTTGCAAAGGATTTCTGGAGCTTACATAATACAGAACAACACCTATCAAAAGTTTAAAAGATTATTCTTAATGCAAAACACTGGAAGAAGTTTCCTTTGACATTCTAGGGAAAAAAAACCCGAGTATATTATTTGTTCTAATTTTCAAGGTGGAAAACGTGATACAAAATTTGTATCTTTACACTGACAAATCGTTACTTAAACAAATAAGCTAACCATAGATCCCTAGTTTGGAGAACTTACTGCAAATAAGCGGAGAACTAGAAAGCATATTAATAAAAAGTCTAAATGGAGAAAATCCATGTGAAATACCTTATGTCGTAAAAGAAACTAAAATCACATATTTTACCTATTTGAACACAAGGATCCCAAAACTATTTTTTTTCAAATAAATAAAGCTTGGCCATCTCTCAAAAGCTACTGTGGAATGGGACAATCATTTGTTGTTAGCATTACATGAGATCATGTAATGAGGTGGTTAATATCATCATGAACTGAAGATATATCATATTAAGGCAGGTAGGATATTATATAATTTGGCAACTGTGTCTGGCTTGCTTCACAGAGTATTTTGATGTCTTCTTGGCAAACATTCAAAATCCCTCTTCTACGTATCACCTATCCTAGTGGCTTTCCAGCCTTATCTTCCTGAAACAAAAAGATGGCCCTTAAAAAGCCTTTGATTCATACCAATATAAACTTTGCTGATTTTACCTCCAAATATAGCATAACAGGTTTCTGTTACTATTCTCTCCTGCCTTGGAGGCATGTAGCTATGTGGAATGTCTTGAATAACATGAAGTTGTCATGACTGTTGGCAATTCAGAAGAGAGCAGCCTGCACTTCAAAATATTACATGCTTAACAAAAGTTCAAAATCACTCTCTGAGTCTTTCTTCCCTGCTCCTTTCTCTCTTTCAGGCAGAGATGTTTTGATATTTTAGGAAAAAGTATGATTTCGTAGCCTATTTTAGAAGATCTTGCTTTTATTTTCCTCTTTATGCTCTGTGCTCGAAATTAAAGAAAAACAGTACTGTTACTTAACAACAGAAGAAAAAATACATTCAAATATGAAGATAAATCTAGCATTAACAAAATAATTATGTGCCGCAGTATTAGTAATAAAAAATTTAGTTCTTTATGGGTGATTTTTGCAAAAGGAGATGTTTGCAGCTGTCTTTTTCATTTTACATGTTTTTTAAAAGGATATTTAAAATACTAACTGTGCAAAGTCAACGGGTAGCTTTGGAGGGGGTTTTTGCCACCATCTCTTGGTGAAGTAGGGGAAAAGAATTACTGACCTTGCCAGTATTCCTGGGGAAAAGGGAATCCTCACCTTGCCAGTATTCCCTCCTGTACCAGTGGAAGAATTTCCTCCATTTATTTCAGGTTGGAAAAGAATTTGCTCTCACCAGATAACAGTGAGTTCATGGCAACTATGGTCTGCTGAGTGGAAGGGTTCTCTGAACTATTTTCAAGAATGCCGGACTGAATGATTTCTACTTTTCTTCCTGTCTCAGTATGAGAGGTGTGACCGCCATAGTCTACTATTACATCTGAATATTAATTTATTTCCCTTATTGGATTATTGGCAATTTCTAAAAATAACTCCTAAAGTTATGTCACTAATTGCATGATGCAAAAGCATGGAAAAAGTGTAGCTGCTTCTTGTAGTTAGGGTTTCTTGCACTAAGTTGTGCATAGGCTTACTGCACTTTTTCTATGCTACCATGTGAATAAATGTCCAATTTAAAATAAAATTTTGTCATTTGCGTATATAAATGGAGGGAGATGATCTTCAAGTTATGAAGGTACACATTCCATCTCTGTGTAGTTTATATTGAGACAGGTAAAATGTCTAAACAACTTAATTTTGAATCATATTTCTTGTACTCAGAGCTATGCAGTCAATTTTTTATCTATCTTTTAATATTTGTATCAATTTTAATATCTTTGAATTATATTATGGCTTTAATTCAATTAATGGCATTCAGTATGTTCTTCCCATACTATAAATGCAAAATACAATCACAGTTCTTATTCCTGAAAGCCAATTGGTGAAAGAGAAATAGAAGAAGACAAAAAAACTACTTATTGAATTGTGTGGAAGTAGGGAAGAGAGCTGTATATATATTAAGGAGTGCAAAATATTAAAAAATATATCTACTTAAGAACAGATGTAGTTGTAACATTAACGGAGGCAAGGAGTCTTAGTGAGTTTATTATGACATTGTTCCATCAAATTTACTATTCTTCACCCTCTTTACTATGTACTGGGGAATCTCAGGCATTCTGCTTCTCACAGTTATTGTTGCTCTCCTTCTGGGGAAAGCAAAGAGTTTAGTACCCACTGGCTGCAGATTTACACTGAGGAAAGTCACCAATTTCACTTAAATAAATTTGGTTTAGTAAGAGATATCAGAATAAAACATGAGATACGTCTCTCTTTCCAACAGTCCCTCTCACAGATGTTCCTATGAAAAGAAAAAGTTCTGCCTGAATAAACTAAATTAGACCTACTATGATTTAAATTATAATAGCAATAATTGCAGGAGTATTATTGTCATTGCAGAAATTTTCTGGGTTTATTTTGCCTAAATTTAGGGATTTATAGCTTTTCTGCACTTAGGAAATATGAATTTCCTTCATTCATAATGGCACTGTGACAGCTATTTGAGAGGAGGTCGTTAATGATGGAAGACTAAATCCAGCCAGGGATGATGGATTTGATGCACAGGAGAGAATGGGAGCATTCAGCAACACATATGCAATTTCCATGAGGTATGTAGTGAAACATACAAGTAAAATAGTTAGATTCTCATATGTAAGCCAAAAATCGAGAACTTTCAAGGTTTAATATATTTGGTATTTTTTGTGGTTTTTGCACATGAAGTAAATATTTTCTCAGACAGAAAATTGTTTAGTAAAAATGTAGCTGAAAAAATAGATTAATATTACAAAAATTACATCTAGGAATTTTAAGAGATTTGGAGTAAAAATTGAGAGAAGCTTATTAAAAATTTCTTTAAAATTTTATTTTTATTTGATTCTTCTAGTAGCAACAACACAAGAAATTATGTTTCCTTGCAAGAGTGTCATTACTTTTCTGTGTGTTTCTGCAGTCTTCTTAGGACCTCCAAAACAATATTATTAATTCTTCAGTGGCTGTTGTCCTCTTACCGTCCACAGCTTACCTAAGGACTTCAACACAATCTGGACTGGCTTTGTCTTATTTCACCCGTTTGAAAAATTGCTTATTTTTGGGGAGTATATAATTATGGAGGCAATACTAAAACTACAGGAAGTTTAAAACTTATCAGCAGCCCATTTAGTCATGAAAATTCACCTGACCTGTTATATGCAATCGGCAAAAGTGCTTGGGGAAATCATAGCAGGAGAATCAATTTTTTGATGCTCTAAAATGGAGACAGTTTTCTTGTCAGTGAGAAAAGTGAGAAAACAATCTCATGTTTTGATTTCATATAAGAAAGTTAAATTAATCAAACATTTTTAATTCAGAGAGTTTTCTTCTTGGTACGTGCTGCTTTTTTCAATTGAGGCTCCTCTACACAGCAACCCTTGACAATTTTAGCCTTGACATTTTTAATAATGTTTTCAATATCTTCTGAAAATTCCAGTAAGAGAGGATTTATGTGAGAAATTATCAAAGCAGAATGTACAGCAGTGTATTATCTTCTTTTCTTCCCAGGTAAGTATCCATGTTCCATTACTGAACTTAAAATATTTGATGGAGAGCAGTGACCTCCTGACTACTGTTCCTGTGCTACTGGATATCTGGGTTTTAAATTCAGAAAATCACGAGCAGGTCATATATTTGGATTTCTTCCTAATCTTCCTAATCTTTATTGCCTAAAAACTCCCATATGTATTTTATCCTTTTTGAGGATAGAAGCACTTGCTTTGATAAAATAGAATCTTCAGTGATTTGAGGTAAATGAATTTATCATGCAGACTCTTTCTGTGGGGCTGCTGGAGCTAAGTGAAAGCAGATACCACGCAGAACTGTTGTAACATAAAAGAACTAAGACTGTATCTGATGAGTAATGACATGTGATGTCACAAAAGCTCTCTTTAAGGTAAGGCTATCTTAAATAATCTCTATAGCTCTGTACCCAAACCATATATTCAATGTTGTACAGGACAAAAATTACACATACATTCTCCTTGTCTTCAGTATATTACCATCTTTCAAAGGAGATTACATGTGACACATCAATGCTGACAGTCACTGTAAGAAGATAACTAGTGCAATATGCATTGCCTTTGGTGTTTTTGCCTACAGTGGTTCAAAATTCATCTTCCACTCCTTAGTTAGAGCCTCATATCCTCAGGCCTTCCTTTGGAAAACAGCAGATTCATCTAGACAGGATATGTAGCAGAGGCTCATTCATCTCAACGATCCACTTGGTGGAATCAATACACCACCTTTGCTCTCAATTACGTTATTCCCTTCTCCAGAAAGTGTAAGATCTGATGGTTACTGACCCGAAACTTGTACTGAATGGGAGTTGGAATCACTTTCTACTAACAGCATCTCTATTTATTTAATTTTTGGATTTATTTGGACTGCTATCAGGGCTTACCTGGGTTTCTAGCCCTAGATGTATGGTATGTAATATTTTTTTAGGTCTTGTGTGTAGGGACTTCCACCTCTACGAAAATGAAATGAAGTAACATTTTATATCATGAAACTATATGCAACCTTCCTGAAAGCATACTGGAAGAGTTTGTGTACAGCAAGACGAGAAGGTGAAAAGTGTTTGTGAGAGTGGATATTTGAATAATACACTTGCAAATGAAAGCTCTTTCAAAACAATACTGAATGTGACTTTAAAGCATGACAGATATATTTGTATAAAATCTTCATGTTACTACTTCTAATCCAAACAGTGGACCTTTCTGAAATTACCTCAAACTAGTTTGGAAGCAGATTAATATAAAGGCATCCTTAGTGGGGAATTATACTGAGCATGGAAGGGGAGTGACCATGGTGCTGTTTTTGTGGAGAAAAAACCAGACTCAGCTGAGACAGCTGATTGCAACCATTTACTGCTCTAGGTGTGTCACCTGAATAAGAAATCTTTGCCCTCCTTAAAGTGTTTGCAAGGCCGCTAGGGCTAAAATTTACTGGCGGATGTATGGATTTATGATCAAGACTTGCTTTCTTTCTTTTCTGCTTTTTTAATATTTTGTTGAATATAACTTTAAAATGAAATGTAAGAATGAATTAGCACTGGGTAAGATATGTGGAGAATAAGATGCAGATAGAGCTTATGGAAGATAGGAAATGGCATATTGAACTATCTGTGAGGAGAAAGGAAAGAAAACGAGGTGAGGGAGAAAAGGTAGAGGTAGCAAGTATGTAGCATCAATAAAGAAATGTGGAAAAGATGATGGTAAAAGAAATAGGGTTATAAGAGCTCCTGGAAAAGGATTGCTGAGAAGAAATATAGGCTATGAGAAAGTGTACAAGCATTAAAATTTGTGATGGAAGAGAGGGAGTCTGGAAAATATCTGGTCTGATGCAATGTTGGTAATGGCAAAAAAGGGTCAGAAGCTGTGGTGAGTTACAGGTAGGCTGGTGACTGCGGGGACTTGGCGCTTCAGGAAGCAGCCATTTACGCCTTAAATTACAGGGAAAGGTGGTATGTCTGAGCAAAGAAGAGCTGCTGTTAAGAAAGAAGGTGGTAAGAAAGAAATTCACATAATGATTCTTCAATAAAATCCTTGTCTTCAAGTGAAATTTGATTCCTATTCATGTATTTCTCCGGCTGTGTTATGGGCTCATAGCCGTAACAGAGTAGATTTTGGAACAGTAACCAAGTAGCAATTTTTGTTTCTGCCGGTCCCTCGAAAGAGTGCAGGAATAATTTGATTACTGTTTTTTCTTTATGTTGCTATCCAGTGCTTCTGAATTTGCCTTTTCTTTCACACATGGCACAGCAGCAAGCAAATCATCTTCCTTTTCTTGACTATATTCTGTTAAAATTTGTGAAAAATAATTGCGTCCAAGTTGCTTAATGAACCAGTTTCCTATAAGTTTATCTTGCTTAACTTGGTCTTGAAATTTCGTGTTGCATTATGTTATTTTGATTTTTAAAATTATTAATATCTACACAAAAGATACTGAAAAATAAACAAATGTGCATTGTAAAGAGAGTGTGCATTGTAAAGTATCTTTATCTGCACTCCTGAGAGGGCCTTCCCTTTCCCTTATACTTGCTCTCGTGGAGAAGCTAAAAATATATAAAAGAGAATATTAGAAAATGTCATTAATCATAGATTTCTTCTCCTTTCCCTTCTATTCAAAACCTAAATTAGATGAGCTGGAGTGTGTCAAGATGGTCATGGATATATTCCATTAGGTATACCATGTATTTAATTTGGCAGTACATTGCTGTAATCCACTATAACCTGAATAATTTCTGCTGCAACTGACAGGCAGGTAATAATATTATTATGACATAAGAACTTATTTCTTTCTTTATCATGAAGTTTGGCTTATATGATCAAATAATTATGTCAATATATTTTGTTTACAACATGAGGTAATGTTTTTATTTTCTTGCTCTAAAATTTGGCTAGTGGAAATCAATATAAAACTCCCAACAATAACAGTTGCATTTGTATAGAAGATAGCAATTTCTGTTTTTATAAAGATGCCTTAAAATAAAAAGTCTTTTTAGTGTTAAACATAGGGTTTTATCTGCTTTGCTGTTAGAGAAGTTTAACAATCTTGGAGAAGGCTAACTTCATAAAAATACTTCTTTTCCAGGCTTGGTAAAACCTTCCATCTTTAAATTCCTCAACGAATCTGTTCCAGTTCCTAAGTGATTTTTTACTCTCATCAGCTGGGACTAGGTCATTGTGCACTACTGTGGCAACAGGACTTTGTCAAAAGTGATTAGTAAAAGTGTCAGTTGCATTGGTTCTGTTCTTCTAGAGGGCACCTAAGCAGAGTCTAATATCAAGCTGTCTTGCAGGCTCAGCCTGCAAGCTGAGGTGCTCAAAGGCCTCATTGTGATGTAGAATCTCATGGTAGGAGTAGAGTTTTTCTACTGTTCTTCCCGCCCAGCTAGTGTCTGGTTGTGTTTTAAACTGGATGGAGAGTAGGTGATAATGTTCACATAGGACAGCTATTGTTCTGTTGGTGGTTGCTTGGGTCCTCTGAGCTGTGAAAAGTGTTTTATTAATTCCGATTTCGGCATCATGATTTTGCCATATGATATTGGCTTTGTGATAAGATAGACTGAAACCAACATGCCATGAATGGGCTTGAGATAATAATCCTGCTAGTAATAAGTCTAGTTTGGTGTAGGCAGAGTATGAACGCATTGAGGCACTGTCTTCGTGCTGTGTAGCAGAGTATGAGGTGGAATCTTATGCTGTTCAGATGTTTATCTGAAACCTGATAATTGCTGTCAATTTTCTAAATATTTCAGTGAAATAGAAATTATACACAGATCCATGCTAAAGTATTGTATGGAAGAGTCACCTGATTTCTTATTGTTCTATGATCAGTTACACTCTTTATGTAATATGGTTTTCTTCTATTTAAGGTCAGCATGTGAGTTGCGCCTGAAGTCCTGCTGAGTGCTGAATAATTAGGAAACTTTTGAAGATCCTCTCTGTACCGCACATAGACTTTGAGCTGGTGGATGGTGGAGCGATCATTCTGTGTGTCATCTCCATGGCTTGTTTGTGAGAGTGGAAGGACCTCTGTCTCCCGTGATTTTTCTCTAAGTATTATGGCTTTTTGTTGTTCTGATCTCAAGGGAGACTTTGTCTTTTCATGTGGGCAGTCTGTGGCAAGCCTTATCCGATATGACCCAATGTCTAGAGAACGTTTGGGTAAAAGTTTTAGAAGGGAAATTACTTTAACTTCATTTATGTTTTAACATCACTAGGCTAATGTAGAATGACAGTAAGTATAGTTCATGCACAGGAGGACTTCAGTCCAGAATAACTTTTGTTTCCTTGGCAATAAAGTATTTTCTCTCTAGTGCATGTTAAATAAATCCTAGCAACTCCCACTTAATAGACAATCCAAATAATTAACTATTTTCTCTGGAATTTCTTTTATAAGATTTTCTCTTAAACGAAAAAGTGAACATCAAAATATGAAAAATTTTCTTCCTTGACAACAGGACGGGTGTTACTGAAGAAAAAGACAATGCACTTAAAATGTTGATCTGTGTTATTTTCCCCTAGCCAATTTGACCTGCTTTATCAATAAAACCCAACAATTTCTTTGATTGTATCTGGAACGAACAGAGAAGCACTTATCAGAAAAATCTTCCTTTGATTTCTCCTGGGTAGTGGATCAGATTGGATCAAATGCAGGATCAGATTGGATCAGATGGATCAGATGCAACAGAGGAAAGAAAGGAACTGCACAACAAATGAACATAAAAATGTGAACTCTGCCCACAAAGATGTTCTGGCCACAAAGATGTCTGTTGTCTACAGAAAACACAGTCCTTTTTTATCATTAGAGTGACCAAACCTTTATATATACTGTACCTGCAAATCTCAGAATAATATTAAATGTCTTTTTTAAAAAAATAAAGCAGTGCATATGTGTTCACAATGTAGGATTTCCACTGGGCCCCTCTGATATATGATCTCCCACACCTATGTACATGTGGTTTCCTAGCCCTTTTTTAAAATGCAGTTTCAAGTTTCATATCTGTTCAAAAGCAAACATTATTTTTCAGCCTTCTATTAAGCTCCTGCAAGAGCTAGTTTAACTGAACCAATCTTTCATACAGCTCTTGAGCCTAAGAGTCTGGGCACTACTCATATGCATTTGGTATCTCCATCCTGAAAGCAGAGCTTTTTACACGTTAAGTCCCTCAGAGCTCAGGACTGCTAGTCCCTCATGCTGCTGTTGTAGCACTGAATGAACTCCAAACTCTTCCTTTAGCTTAAAATGTGTATGGACTTTAGCTCTGGTAGAAGCTTCTCAACATACGGAATATTCTGTGTTTGTGCAGGATTCCGCTCCACTCTGAGATATAGAGCACAACTCTTAGGGGGACTGTTTGAGGGAAATGGAATTGTTCAGCCTGAAGAAAAGGAGGCCCAGGGCAGGCTTCTGCAACTACTTGAAAGGAGGTTATAGCAAAGATGATGTCTGTGTCTTCTCCCAAGTAAAAAGTGATAGGACAAAAGAAGACAGCCTCAAATTGTGCCGGGGGAGGTTTAGGGTGGTTATTAGGAAAAATTTCTTCACAGAAGGGGTTATCAAGCATTGGAACAACGTTGCCGAGAGAAATGGATGTGTTGCCATCCCTGGAGGTATTTAAAAGATGAAGGAAATGGTGCTGAAGGAAAAGATTTAGTGATGGTTTTGGCAGTGATGGATGGACTTGATGTTAAGGTTCCCTTCCAACATAGACAATTCAATGACTTTAAGGTCTTCCTCGTCCAAATTTGGTGTTGTTGTCTGTGTATTTCCTGAGCTCAAACCATATTCCTGTGGTCAGTACACAGGAAAATATTTTCTCTACTGAGAAAACAAATGAATGATTTAGGAAAAAGATCAAGTAAATTTATATTCTTCTCAGCTGCATTTTTAAATAAAAATATTTACTTAGCTATGGATTTGTGCTATAATTTTTCATGTTCATTTCCTAGCCATACTCTTCTGTGACTAGGAAAAATGATGATTAGAGAACTCTAGAGTTACTGTTTTCATATCATAGCAGGGCTGATGTGAAAAAGTACAGGCATATTAATTGTACAGAACACTTAATTACAGTGGCATATCCTTCTAAAATAGGAAATATTTTTGGTTAATCCAGAGCCTCTCTTTTGGCTCATGAAACTTTGAATGTGGAAGCAAAGTTATTTTAGGCAGTTTCTTCTTAATTTAACATAAAATGTATATTTTGACAAAGCAACCATTTTTAAGTTAACAACACATATGAAACACTTAATTACAGAGGAAATTTTTTTGTTCCAGCTGACCGAGTAATATGTTTTATAACTCATTTCATGTGAGATATTGATTATCCTGTAGGTGGCTTTAGTGGCTAAATAAGTACATTTTATCTGAGGGACCTTGGTTTGATTCTATCTGTCAATTTCTGTCAAATCAGCTTTGAAAGTTCAAATCTCTCCAATAAGAAGTGTTTGTGGACTAATCAAAACATATATTTCAATAGCGCTGGTAATTTGTAAATAAATGGCAGATAGAAATTAGTAATATAAAGTGGTGTTGCTTTTGAGACTTAAAAGCTTATGTCCTAGCGGATTGCTGAACAGTGATTAGCTTGACATGTACCTTGACATTTAGTATTTAATATCTCAATTATTTCAATTATATTTTGTGAAACATTGTACTGTGATGCATGATAAGTTTTGGATCGCTTGCATCTTATCCTATTTCTTCTCAGTCTTAAAGGCTCATGAAAAGATGCCTGCCTTTGTGGGGTGCCATTTCTTTTCAAGGGATTTCCTAGGAATTTACCAAATGAAATAAAATACAAATCTCAGTGCCCAATTTATTCCAGCCCTATTGATTCCTCGTTTTTCAACCTGGTTCTTTTGTCATTTTCTTTTTAGGAGATATTTTTCTCGAAGAAATTGCCTAGCTATCAAAAATACACTATCTTATATTTTTTTATTTTGTCCAGAGATTTACTAACTACCTAACTTGGCAAGAGTACATTATTAGGAATTGTACAAGAATGTACGTACTTTATGGATCTTGTCTAGCTCGTGAATAATCTGTTACCATGTTATTGCTCTTATTTCTACTCCATATCTGATGTGATATCTGAAGCTATCACATAGCATAACTATGTGATAAGTTAAAGTGAAGGCTATGATGATTTGGCTTATGTGAGATGGCAAAGGCTGCCTCCTGCTTTGTGGTGTGTTTGCAAAGGGAAATAAAATTAAGTCGCTACTGTGCTGTGAACGTGAACACCTTATTCTATACGCACTCCGAAAGCCTCATTTTTATTTGATTTGAACTCAGTCAGAAACTAAGTTGTCACCAGGACAAGAGCAAAGCTAAATACCCAAGAAATGGAACTGATAGTGTATCTGTATAGCTTGTGATGTTTGTTTGTAAAATTAGAGTAGCTGGAGTGAAAGATTAACATGTGTTTCTTTGGTTAATTTTTCTAGAATGCAGTGTTCTACAGAACAGTGCATATATTTGTTGAATGGCAAAATGATTTCAAGAGAACATGGAGAGGAGGAATAGCAGTAATTACCAAAAAAAATATCTGTACACTAGATGTATGGTAGAAATAATTAGCACAGATATTTAAATATTTAGCACAGATATTTATCTGATAAAAAGACACTAAAAGATAAGTTTGCATTATTTTGTGTTCCTGATATTCTTATAATGTTTACACAAAAATACTAGTGTAAAAATTTGAGTGGGACTGCAGGGCATTATAGGGCATATATGTGCTTGAAGGTTAATCAAGAGTATTTTTGAGTCTATTTCAACTGTGTAGTCATAGAATCCAGAGCCTACGTACTTTGGAAATATGTACCTAATACTTTATCAGGGATCTGAATCAGTCTTTGGAGTACTGACACTCGAAAGAGCACTTTCCATTTCCTTGTGTACAAATGAACTCCAGTGCTATATCTTTCCTTAGACCTTACTAGCTTAAGTCTATATTCTGGTCCTAATATCTGCAAACATCTATGTATCTTTAGCACCTTTCTCACAATTTCAACTCTATTTGAGCTTAACCTTGCTCTACTATATTATAAATCTTCAGGGAAGCTTGGCTAAATGCTATGCAGATGCTTTCCAGAAAATGCCAGTACTTTTAATTGCATTGGAAATAACAGAGCTAGCAAAACAATAAATCTTTGATATGTTTCTAAGACTCAGTTTTCTTACTACACTGGAGTCACTTGAACTCTTGTTTCAGACCCTCTGAGATGGACAACAATTTCTATCCTTTTTTTTAGTCCATGACTGGTCTCATGAGCTACCGAAGCTTTCCAGCTTAGCTCCTCTTTAACCCCGGTCATTCCTGGAGCTAGAAAAGCATCAATACAATGAAAGAATTTTCCTCTTATCTTCTTCAGAAAGATTCCTTTCTATTTTACATACCTCCTTTTTAACACTTGGTTTCTCTGGTAACATTCCAGAGAGCAGGATTTACATTTATAGACAGATAAATAAAACACTGAGCATCCTCCATTAGTTTTCTCAGTAGAAACCTATACACAGAGGCATTTCACAAGGAAGTTGTTGTCTTTGCATTTAGTTGACAATACCACTGATGCTGTTCCTGGATTCCTCAGATCCTCAATTTTTTTTTCCCTAGATGTTTCTGTCCATCAGTTTGCAAAGTGTAGTGATCAAAACAGGAATTCATGAAACTTGTATTGATATTTGGAAGTACTGACATCCTTGTTTGCATAATTTTCTTTCCATAGAGACTGTGTTTAGACACACCTGCCAATTACAACCCGTCTTTCCCTTTGTGTACATGCAGGACAAAAAGAGGGACAAGTCACTGAGATAACAAGTAATTTTGATCCTTACATCATTGTCTCAGGAAAGGTCTTTGGGGATTGTAAATCATATTTTATTGAATTATTTTTACCAAGCCCAAAAATGAGATTGTGTCCTGTCATGATGTATGGTTGTCTGGAAATTCACATTCTTCTGAACACTTATGTTCAGCATTTAGTAGTCTTGAGGTCCTGACACTTTTTTCAGTGAAGTTCATTTCACATGGTGCTTTGCAGCGACATTTTCAAGGCTGATCTTTCCAACGCATACATGATCTTAAAACTCCTGTGACACTTAAAAAAACCCACAACCCCCCAAAAACCTAAAACAAAACCGGCAAGCAAAAAACCTTTTATGCTATAGATCCTGAAAATTGAATTCTATACACAAAAAACTGAGGTTATAACACAGGGAAAAACTTAGCTTTTCAGACAAGTAGCCATCACCACCACACATACAAACACACACTACCGACTTCACCAGTGATCTTTTGTTCACAGCATCTTTTCTTTGTATTGCAAAAGGGCTCTGAAACACCTTATAAGGGAATGAAATATACAATAATTCTCTTGCTCTTTGCTGTAGTTGCTTTTGATTTGTTTCTTCCTTGCCACCATAAAACATAGTGAAGCAGAGGGACAGTGTGATGTTCAATCTTAATTCCCCATATCCATATGCAAACAGACTATCTAATTTTAGACCTGTCAGCTTTCGCAGTGATAAGTTAACAATATAGATGGCATTTAAGCTACATTACAATGATTTTTATATGAGATTTATTCATTTAAATTGGATGATAAACGGTTCTCTTTTATCAGACTCCTGCAAATACGATTAAAATAATATTATTTTCCTGGAATAAGAGAACAGCTGGCACAAAGTTAATGTCTCTAGGTCATACTGTGATTCTCTGACCTTGCAGAGATGTGTAACAACAACGGGGATCTTACAGGTAGTTTTTTCCTTCTTTAAATCCTGTTTGTCCATACCTGGAATATGTGAAAGCTATGAGAAGTTTTGGCAGGAGCAGGTGATGGTCTACAAAGGACGCTCTGCCCTGCCATTTCAGGGAATCATGAGTTTATGTTGAGACTTCTCAAAGATGTGGAAAGTGCTGCCCTGTAATCTTTCAGCATTTCAGAAGGCCTACTATATTGAAGAGAGTAAGCTTAGTATGCTCTCCACAGGGTTACCCATTATCTTGGACACGGTCTCTTGTCTCTTCTGGATTCCAGAAGACATCCTGATTTTATTTATTTTTTTTCTTTTTGTTCCCAGTCCAGATTCCATGAATTAGCAAAGGGGTTAATTGCATATCTATATGTGTAATATGGGACAAAGAATTTTTGTTCCATGTCCTCAGTATGATGTGAGAGGATCTATGTTGACTTGTCAGTATTTATATGCACTGTAGCTCCTGAAGTAAACTATTCCCAGATTTTTCTTTGGAAGGAAAATTTTGTTCAGTCTGAGGGACTGGAAGAGAGCTCACTCCTTGTTGTCAGTGAGAATAATTTATATTTGCCCTAGATGAACTCTCACCCTACAGTATGAAAATTTTCCAGTTGTTGTTTTTAATGCATTTGGGCAGATGTCCTGGCCGTGTCTTCAAAACCCTCTTGGGAGTAGGTTGGCTATACTGAGGAAGGAAACAGGAATACATGATAGAGAGGACCACACTAGAATTACTGTTTCACTGATTTCAACAAATAATTTCTGCCCTGGATCCTTACAAAAAGCAGGAGGTAGACGAAAGGATTTATGAACTAGTAGTGATTTCTCTTGTATCTCATTTTGCTAATACATCTACGTTTCCTTCTGGTGACTTTGATCAGAAGAGATACCTTGTATTTGCATCTTTCCATATCTTACCTATGTCAATTCTATTTAGATAAGAAGTAAAGTAGCCTCTCCACTTGTCATTAGTGAATGCACTTTGACTGTCATCCTTATTCTAGGGATAGAACACGACTTTATTATGCAAAGTACATGATTCGTAATCTCATGTTAGTCCTGTGACACTTCATCTTCTCTCCTATGACAGAGAAATCCAATCTCTTTTCCTTGTTTTTTTTTCTGCTTCTCAAACAATGTTTTTCTAAGAATTCCTAGATAAGAGTGTCTCTGAGATCTGTAGTTTATGGGCATTTTCCCTCATCTGTCACAGCATGGATGCTCTGATAAATTTATTATATTGGAAAGTAGATTTAAATTTGAAAGTAGTGCAGCGCGGGCTTTGTTTTCTTTGTTTTCATCTCTGAATTGCTAGTCTAAAATCTGCTCTGTACCTAGTGATCTGAGCATGCTTTTTGCTATAAGTAGTTGTATGTTTTGACATGTTGGGTCAAATCCAATGTAGAGTGTCAGGCCTAGAGAAGCCTGAAGGTAGGCAGAAGATTGGCAGAAGAGGTAAAACTAAATTCCCTGGTATAGTTTGACGTGATGCTCTATAGATCCCCTGTTCAAATAAGTGAATTTACCACTGTACTATTTATAAAGAGAACAAAGAACATATACATTATAAGATCCTCTAGATCTGGCAATGGTTCATCAGTTGTCCCTTAAAGCCCGTATAGGTAGTGATGTGAAGCACAAAAAATTAGAGACTGATATGAGAATTTCAACTAAATTCTCAGGGAAATCCCTGTGGTCTTCTTGCAGAAAATTATTTACACACTACGCCAATATAATTTCTAAGAAACTCATTCAAACATAGAGAAACTGGATCTAATTCATATGAGATAAAGGAAGGCATTTGTGGACATTATAATATGTCAGGCTGAGATGTGTAAGTCAAAATCGAAACACTGATTTCACTATGTTTCTCTCTGTGCTGTGATCTGTTTATTTATTTCCATATTTTTATCACTATATGTATGGCTGTTCATTTGTGAGTTTTTTTTCAGAAATGGTAAAGAGAAAGAGAACATCTCATTCTATGCAAGATGTTTTTTGATATACTTCATGTCATCTGATATTTCATTAGTGACATAACTGAACAAAGACTTAGAGTCTGATGTCTATTTACACGTTGTTTGCTTTTTATGAAACTGGGTCAAGCAGTTCATTATAGTAATTTGTTTTATATAATTTAAATACAGCAACTGTTTTATGTTGTAATGCTTGACTTCCATTGTATTGGGTAGATAATGCTAATAAGAAAGAACATTTAAATTCTTCATTTTTACTTAAATTGGAATGATATATAAAAAAAAAATGTTCTCAGTTCTTCTGAGAGAGAGGAAAGAGGGAGTGGTAGTAACTTATGGTTGTGTGTTCTAAGGGAATTACAAACTTGAAAAAAATTCTATGCTACATTGGAATGCATTTAATGCATTTCAAAGTGAGAACCATTTCTCTAGTGAGAACCATGATAAAGGCAAGCGAAAAACCCCAACTAGGCTAATAGTGAAGTGATGGAGTTTCAACCTGTTGTGGAATGGGGCTCTGTTTACTGAGCTGGGAAGGGATGGTGAGTGCAACAGGAGAGCACAGCAGAAAAGTTGCTTCGACAGCACTAGAAAAAGGAAATGCTGTACTTGTCCAAAGGAGACGGTAAGAAGTGTGAAATAATTTATGATTGTGATGATCACATGAACCTCATTTTGTTTCTTTTAAATTAAGCTTGTAACACTGTATCTTCTGATTTAAACCTATTTTTGTTTGTATGTAACTATGGACTATCAAGGGGAAAGTGGAAAAATTCTTATATCAGCGTTGCTATAGTTAATTGTTTTTGGAACAGACACTTCTGTACTTCCATTGATTATAAGGTCACTATTTGTAGTACCACCCTATTTTCCCTCAGAATTGCACTAATTTATCTTATAAATATATAAAAATATTAGACTTTTACTCAAAAAAATATCCAGTGATCATCTGAATAAATAAAATTTGAAGCAACTTTTCTGAGGCCAAGTTTTGCTTTTCTATGTCAGCTGTTTCTGGTGATAGGGCTGTTCAAAAGAAAATAAAGTATTATTTTACACCAAGTTACAGCTTACTTTAACAGATATTTTCATTGCTAGGCATTGAAGTAATTATAAAAATGTCTTGGCACTTTAATGTCTCTCAAAACTCATTTCATGGCATGACTCATTTGACAGCTCTCTGAATTAAAATAATGGGTGTTCTCTCTGAATTAAAATATAGTAATATTTTAATAGTAGATTTTCTACTGTCTACTGTTAATAGTAGATTTTCTTAAAACTAGAATTAAAGATATACTTATGCTTAGAACCTAATCTAACTTCTTCATCTTGCCATATATTTCTTGATATCAGAATATCATTTTGTAGTGACAGAGCATAAATTTTTTTTTGTATTTCAAACACTGCTCTTTGTAGGATATAAAATATCCTAGTCAAAGATTATCTAAGGAAGCGTTTCAGAAAATATGTTGTGATTTTTTTGCTTTTTAAATCCAATTTGTAGCTTTCCCATGAAAGAGTCATTCTCAGAAAAGTTGAAAAGCAGATGAATGAACAGACACACAGGATACAGATTTTGACATCAACTAGTGATAATAGTGATAAGGAAAAGATTTTCTACAAGTACAACTTTTTGAAATGTATCAGCAAAACTAAAAATAATTAAATGTGAATGTCAGTTGCAAATAATATACCTAAACTTGACAAAAAGGTTATCACAGAATTCATAGTATGGATGAATTTTAATTTCATTCTTCTGTTAGCCAAAATACTCTTATTCTTCTGTAGTAATTAAAGTACAAATGCTTGTGAATCTCTTGAAAATTTTATTGGGTTATTATATGATGCCATATCACATACAGTTTTAAAAATAGTATTCCATCTTTTATTTTTCTTATTTTTCCTTTCTTTTTTATTTTTGATCGACATTGCGGATACAATCCAGAGTCCTGCAGGTGTTTGCTGATGACAAAAGAATGTCTAACAGGCAATTTTCCGAGCACTCTAAATATAAATCACAGGGACTTTATATTACTTGACCATCCAAATTCTTTGACATTTGAAAGGGATTGGGCTTCCACAGAAGAGGATGTGGAACAAAAAGTAAAAGTAGCTGAGTCATACTTAAAACTATTCTGATATATTTTAAGAATCTGTTTTTCCTTTTTTCCCAAGCTTTTATCTAAGACACTTCATAGTATCTTAGATCATTATTTTTCTACATTCTCTTGAACACTTTTCACTGCTCTATTGTGTGGTTGGCAAGGCTTTTCTTTTGTAATAGAGTAACTTATAATAATATTTACTTGAAATTTCTTTAGGATCATAAAAGAACATTTATTAACTATACTATATAAAAGGACAAAAAACCCTATATAGGACTACACTATAACCATAAGGTCAATTTTTAGGCCTTGCTCTCTGTTTTTTTTATTCATAGCATTTATACCAGAAACTGGAGAAGTTCCATGAGATTGTGATAGATCCAAATATCATGTTTTTGTGCTATAATCACTATTCCAAGAGAGTCTTTCTCTGCTGTTGCTATATCTTTTTATCTTAGAGACAAAAATTTTATTACAGGAAAATTAGAGAATAGCTTAATTAAATAGATGGTATTTGTTAAAAAAACTTGACAGTTAATCAGGGATAATTTTGTGCTTAAATTAACTGGAATATCTTGCCAATGCCTGTTCAGTCATATACAATAAGAACACATCTTCATATTCGCATAACCTCAAGGCATAATTTTTTATAAACTGTTTTACCCTGCCTCTAGTGGTGACTGGTCCTGGCGAGGAGTTTACTTTCAAAAAGAAAGGGAATATATGGATGAAATGACTCATGCAATTACTCCTATTACAACAGTGAAAGTTGTCAGATATCTTTTACAATAGGTTTTATTAAACTCTTGGAAGAAAGACTGAGTTGTAATGATATATAAAAAAACGTGAGAGTCAATTCAATTTTATTGCATTTATTCTACTCAGCCAACTAATATAAATATCTAGTTTCATGTACTTGCTCAGCCAAGTAATATTTATCTAGTTCAGGCACTTGCCTGTTGTCTCAGTGTAGTTTTGGTAAGAAATTGTACCATAGATATGCTTTACAAGAAGGAATGATGAACATCTCTACATAAAACAATTTTGAACCTCTCATAGAAGCTTAAAAATGCTACTTAATTTTACCTTTAATTTTTCTGCACTATTGTGAAGAAGTTCTCAGGATATTTGTTGAATGACCTTGCAACCTGGAACACCGTCATCTAGTGTTATTTCTTGGAGACCATTTGACAACCTAGAGTGTTCACAAATCTCTGTTAGTTACTGTAGATTGATTCATATGTTCTCTTGGATATATGAAAATAAGATTGACCTTAATAAAGCAAGGATATTTTAAAATATTTTCTAAAGCTAGTAGGTAGGTATTGAATTCAAAGTCCTGAAGCTTTATCGCTCTGTTTTTTTGTTTTGGTTTTTTTTTTTTTATGGTAAATGCAAGCTGTCTTTATGGTTTAGAGGAAATATTACAACTGTAGAGGAAATATTACAACAATTTATAAAAGAACTGGGTGGGATCTTGAATACTTTAAACAGTTATATTTCCTCCATTTCAAAATGTAAAATATCTTAAAAAGTTATTATTAAAAAGATGAATGACAACTATAATAATGGATATTGAGAAATATCTATAATATATAAGTTAACTATAAGTTAACTATGTTAACTATCTGTAAGTTAACTATGCTAAGTTAGCCTGGAGAAAGTTGATTAAGGGGTAAAAAGAAAGAAGTCCATAAAGGTTGACATAAAGAAGATGAATAGATGAGTAGTAGAAGTAGTAGAAGATGAGTCCTGTCCAGTGTAAAACATAGAAGACCTCAAATGAAATTTTCACAGCAAAAAGAAGCCTTTCTGTGTGTAATGTGTAGTTCACGCAAAAAAGTTATCATCACCATAAGATGCTGAAAACCTTTATAGGTTTATGGGGCAGTTGACAGATTCATGGAAGAGAATCCAAGGAGAAAATCTCTTACCTCTCCCTCAATAAATTGCAGGAAGCTGGGCAGCGTTGTGAATAAATATTTATTTTCTTCCTCTCTGCTGTAAGCAGAGTGTTAATGTCCAGTGTCAGAGTTGATGGTATCACAGACATCCAGCATAATATAACTATTCTTTCTATTTTTGTGTCCAGGAATAAGTATCACTGCTGTGACTGAGAAATTTACTTTGTGTTTGAAGTAATAACCTCTATATAAATACAAATTCCTCTTGCTAAGAGAAATACCCTCTCGAAGAATGATATCTTTTTAATAGCTAATTAGAATATGTATAACTGTTGATTGATTGTAAAAGAAATAATGGTGAAACTTTGAAAGGCTAATGCTGACCTGTACAGGCACCTTTTCAAATATGATTTTTCAAAAATTTTTTTTTGTCATATACAACTGAAATATCAGTATTATTTTATCAGTTTTATTATGCCTCAGTTTCCATACTGGATTTGACAAGGCAACTAGATGAGTTAGGTATCCACTTGTTGCTAAAATTCAACAAAAGTTGTCATCTCCATTCTTTGACCTTGCTTGAATGGCTGTGTAAAAGGTGCAGTGTCTACAAATTACTATTATTTGGGGTACCTGTAAGAAAAATTGTCCATCTTAACAAGGAGAGATTAAAAGTCAACTGGTGCACACATCCTGGAATAATGAGTGTCTCTTCCCTACAGAGGTACAGATCTGAATAGCAAACACTTTCTTCTTCTGTTTGAATTTGCTATTCTCATCTGCTTTGATTTTATGTTCTGTAAAGATATTCCAGAAACATTTTCCTCTCTAATGACTAGCTAAATATAAAGGAAATATTAGATCTTAAATCATTCCTCCAAAACCTTAGCTATCGCTATGTTTCTGGATTAAAAAACTTGTTTTCTTTTCTCCTACAATTCTTTTTTTTCCCCAGTCCTGTTAAGACTTTAGTAGTAACACTAGAGATAGAGCAGCATGATATGACTACATGTCTCTAATTTTCTACATTGCCAAGAAATGTCAGGGATTTAATGTTGGCAATAAATTTGGACACCAATATAGATATAAAATAAAAAGAATTTATTTTACTGAAGTATGTATTCTCTAGGCATCATTATTATATACAGTAGGAAATAGGTAGAGCTCGTTCTTTAGCATATAGCAATTTGTGAGGCCTGTCATAAAAAGATAAGAGAATATCTCCTTTGCTTGACATCCCTTTTAACTTCCTCCTTAAAATTTAAGGAATTGCATTAGAACTTGGAAAGTACTTTCACTGATGAGCTCTATTTAACAGTACTTAGGAGATTATCTTGTGCTCAAGACCCATTGGAATGTTTGCACATAGGAAATTTTATGTCTTTTCTGGCCTTTTTTTTTTTTTAGCTTATAAGTTCTCCCTCTCGATTTCGTTTTCCCCCTTTTATTTTTTTTTAATAGAAAGACCTTTAAACAGTTCACTGCCTCCTTGGCATTTCTTCATTCTGTGAAATCTCCTGGGCTCTGACCAGTTCAAAAAACAACTTTGATGTTTTCTACAGTAAATGACTGACAGTATTGGAAACTATGCTCTTTGTCTGTCAGACAACTGCATTCACAGTACTAAGCATTTGGACTGAACTTTTAATTTAACACTACTGACTTCTTTTTTTCTTCTTTCAGCATTGCTTGTATTGTATTTTCTACAATAGCAATGTATATTTTGTTTCTGAAGTGGGTGCAATTTTTCTCGGATGCTGAATGTAGCTTTGGTGGACAGTTTGTGATCTAATGAAGATGTGCTTTGTGTATAGGATAATGCATATAGTAACATGAGACATTCGTATCAAAGTCAGCTAAAAGGTTGCCTATACCAGTAGAAAAGGAGCTTGTAATCTTTGATAGCTGGTAGCTGATAGCTTTGATAGATGATAAACTGTTATGATGTTAGTCTGTTCACTAATGAAAAACAAATGTGCTAGTAAAATTATCAGTTCAGTGGAAATCGTAAGCAAAACAGCTAAAGGATGAACACTAGTGGAGCTTGAATAACTCTCTTGCTTTAGTGTCTCTGTGCCAAAGTTTTAGCATGTTGCTTTGGGAACTTTTTTATATGCTCTTTTATATACAATACTTTTGTATAATCTCTCTTAGAATACATGGATAGGCGTCCTTAGTTCACAAGCATAAAATTGCAAGCATAATTTAGTGCTGCAAATCCTAAAGCTGCAAGGTTCTGCTCTTTCATTTTTAGAATGGATGGAAGGATGTGGGATGTATCCATGAGGCTGGCTGTTTTTTCTAAGAAAGAGGTGGGGTCTAAGAAAGAGGTGGCGTAGGAATTTAGTATCTTGCACAGAGAGCATGCAATATTTTCATGACAATAATAGAAGTTATTATTTAAGAAATTATTTTCTTTCCTATATGTCTCTTTTCTACAGTACTCCATTTTGAACTATTAGAATCTTAAACATTGTATTATGTTTTTATAAGTTTTATCTCTTCATGTTGCAATTGGGCATAAAAATGTCTTTTGACTGTTAACAGTTATAGGTCATCGTGTGCTTCGAAATGACAAATACGCTAATACTACATTAGAATTCTCAACTTCAAATACATAGTTCACAGAGTATGATTAGATAATGCCCCAAACACCATTAAAAGCCCAGCTTCACTTTTCTTCTGGTAAAGTTGCCTGGTTGCCTAAATGCAATCTGTATACTATAAATCTCAGATGTACTCTCATTATATTATATCAGATAAATTTCTAGTGTAGACTATAGAATAACTACATAATTCTATGCAGGTTGTGTGTGAAAAGATGCCAGACTTCCTTTCTGCCTATCCAGCAATGAACTAGAGATTTTTATACCTTCTTCCGTTATGCTATTCTTTCATAGTCAAAGGATGACATTTGACCTCTACTTGTCAGTACTTGCATTGATACACAATGAATCAATTTAATTAAGCAGAAAGCCCAGTTCATCTTGAGATACATTTTAACTAGAAAAGATAACACTTCCCAGCCTACGGAATCCTGTGGTGTGCTTAAGATGCAAGGGTGTACAGGGAGCCAAAATGCAAGACATATATACCCCTGAAATAGTAGTTTAAAACAGCCTCAGGAAAACACTTTCCAAGCAAACATGAATAGCTCGAAGGAAACACTGATATCTGGAAATGGGTGACATTGTAATTATATGTATATATGAAATATAAATTATATTATTTACATTTACCATATATTAGTAATCATATTAACTATAGTCTGTTAAGAATCTGCACAAGTATAACAGGATTTTTCTGTGTAATTATAGTAAGATATTTAACCAAATAATGAATAAATATATGTATTAGTCATACAGAGCAGGCTAGTTCCTTTTGTATGCAGCTGCTTTTGTTAGCCTTCTGGACATAGAACAAGAACGATCATTAAAGGGCTCACAGACTGCTTAAAAGAATATTACTAAGCTTCTGTACACAGCCTCACACACATCAGAATGTGTTATTACTAAATTACTTACATATTTTTGATTATGGCATGTCAGCGCCTCTCCGAGTCTGATATAATTTATGGGGTGGTTCTGATAGACCAATGTAATTTATTCAAGTCAATAGAGAAAATTTGTAATTCCATGTGCCTTTCTGTAATGGTTTAAAATTCACAAGTCAGTGTATCAAATTTTTTTTTGCATTTCTGCATGTACTGTTTTTTACTTCAGCTGAGCAACTATTATTGTGAAGAATGACCATATTCACCCTTTCTGATCTCCCAAGTTAACATGACGTCGTAAGTTTGTTTTCGAGGCAGTATACTACAAAGACTGTAGAAGCTACTGTATAGTTGAGAAGCTTCATGGGAGTGATGGTGATATTTTTTAGAGGGAGTTTATGATTTATTAGATGGAAAGTACATGCATAAGAGGCAGTGTGAATTGAAGAGGATGCAGGGAAGTGCATGGATTTTTAGGAGAGGAATATGCTAGCTCACTTTCCTATTCTACAAACAGCATTTTTTTCTTTATTTAGATGATTATCTGCCTCTGGTTTCCTACTTTTTCTCTCTTCTCCACTGTGCTTTTGTTTAATTTCTTAGCTCAGGTTGGATTTTATGGATTTGAAAAGACAGAAACTTCCTTCTTATTAGGAGAAAGAATGACAAAAGACAAAGACCAGAAGGAGGGAGTATTTCAAATAGGCAAAATTGCAAGGAAATTATAGATGATGTGATAAGGAAATTAGGATAAGTTTTATAGAATTTCTTCTCCTGCTGCCCATGCTCATACCTTTTCTTTATGAAAATGTGTCACTTCTTTCCAGCTTAGTCTTCCTGAGATGAACTCTACCTGTTCTGGTTGACATTCCGTCCTCTTCAATATTGTCATTGAGGTCATTGATCTCTACTTGACAGCAGAAGAAATCTCCCTCATTTTCAGTCATCTCCATTCAGCATGAGGCAGCAATTGCCTTTTATATGATTGTGAATCTGTGGCTTATCTGACTTACAATAATTGCATAGACCCTTTCTTTGCCTTTCATAATATACTGGTTTATGCAATCTCTTTGTTTTACCAAAATCCCATAGTTGCCTACAGTTCCAAAGCATTGTTTTGACTGGCAGGTTGCAGTGTCCCTTTCTGCATAGGATGAAGCTGTGCCTTAACAGGTAGGTACCTCCTTGTACAAACAACATAATCATTACTGATTCTTAGCTTGCTTCTTGCTGTGCTTGTAGGAGAGAAAAGTGGAAATAGAATCTACGTTTATTTCTCTCAATTGGTTTCAATAGCTGTTTGTGCGGTTTTTCTCCTTGTAAAAATAGTGGAGCTTTTGGTTGATGTTACTACACCAGGAATACTTGAATTATGTTTATCTCTATATAGAATATGCAGAGCTGTAGACAAAATGTAGAGCATCACTATCTTTCATTATATTTATATTCTCCCATCCTTTAAGAAAAGTGAAGGAAAAGCAATAGACTTCCTTAGGAAGTTGTAAGGTTCTCGTATTCTATGAGGATTATATATATTCTATATAATATATATTCTATATAATATATATATTATATAAGGACTTACAGATACCCATGTAACAACATAAAAATACGTATCTACAAACATTTCAATACTGTTTTGTAAAGTTATGTTAATGACAGATTATTTTCAATGTTAATGGATTCTTAAGGATAATTTTTTTGTGACATATATTTTTACCATTATACTGATCTTAACCTAGTCTCTTGTAAGTACAATTGCTTATTCTGTATTCATAGTGTGTGATCTTCATTGGCGATTATTTTATGGCTCATTTTAGCTGTGGAAGGACAGTTTCACTGTTTTTTTCCTTTCTGTTTCTATTTTTTTTCTTTTTTCCAATAACATTGATATGGAAATTCATCATCTCAAACTTCTGGATAGCTCTGACTCGCATCTCCCATTTAGATCTTGGTCTGTTAGCCAAGTAAATGTGATTCAGAGGTCATGTTTAAAATTACTCTGCATGGTGCTGCTAAGATACAGGTGTTTAAGCATAAATTTCTGCAATGTACTGAAATGACATTGCTGTCACAATTGTTATTAGCACTGATTTTTGCATTTTCTGCAGTAGGGACAGAAGGATCAACTAAGAGGCAGGCCATGGAAACATGTCTTATTACAGAGAAGTGTTTTTTATGGTAGAAATTAAGCTTTATTTCCCAGGTATACAGGGAGATACAGCCTCAGAAACTCCTAAAGGTGTAAAGGTGAGCACACCAAGCTGCTCCCTGAGAACTTTGTGCATGGGATACTGTGTGTGTCCCACACAGACACATTAGTGTCTGCTAATTTCCCTCTCCTGAAGCTATCAGTAGTGAGGTGCAGGCTTTGTCCACTGTGGACTGTATTTGGTGGTGGTAGATAAATGCCACTTTTTGCAGCATATGTAAACAAGTTTGTCACAAGGGACAAATATTGTCATAATATTTGCTGCACATAACCCAGAGGGCCAGCATTCATATCTCTTGAAGAGTGATAGGTGAAAGAGTACGTTCCCTGTTTTGCCTTTCTTTGTCTGTTGCCCTTCAACTTGTTGCCTTTGCCATGTGTGCAGTAGTGAAGGGAAACAGAATTTACTGATTATTAATGGTGTTCTATCCCACTAAATTTTACTTTCCTTTTTTCTTTTTTTTTACTTCTACTTTTTCTGCCTTGTCTTTTCTCTTCATCTAACTTCCCTTAAAGGAGGAGCAAAAATTTGAAACGGTTACCTGGTTGTGATTTTTTTTAAAAAAGCCTATTTAGAAAACAGATTTACAGGTGCAGTATATACCCCTGGTAGACAGGAAAGCATCATCCACATTTCATCTCAATTTTTCCAGCAAGGAAAATTTTGAAGACTTAATGAAAAGAGCAGAGAAGGTAAAACAAGAAACTGTTTTATCAATCACACACTAATCATGTGACATTTTTCTCAGCAGTAAGACATTTGTTTTCAGAAGACTTTGTGAAATTCACCAAGAATCATTGACTTGGTAGCAATAAAACCTTGAGACAGTAATAACAGGCTTTCTTCCAGGATATTGCATATCATAAAAAAATAAGCTTTATTCATGGAATAATGTTTGCTTTACAGTAGCACAGTAAAAAAATCAACGACCATTAGCCAAGCAAGGAGTATGCAGGTTTCCTTTCAATTTTGCTGGTAATATCTTTCATAGACAGCGTCTGTGGGGAGAATCCTGCAGCTGAGCATCCCTGGCTCTCTTTCCAACCTTGTCCTTCCAGGAAATGCAGAGAGAGCAGAATGCTGCAGCAATAATCAGGAACTCATTTTTTTCCAGAAGGGGCTCATTTGGCCTTTGATAAATAGACAGGGCAGTTTCAGGACGGGGTGTATTTCACAGCATTAGATGAATGTCTGACTTGCACGTAAACTTTGCAACTGCAGTGACATAAAACACCCCTTTATTTTCTTTCCTAATTCAGGGTATATATTCACCAAAAAATTAAACATTTCCTCAACACAGTGTAATTTGGCAAATATTTTCACTGAGTTACAGACAGGAACTTTATTTTCATTTAGCTGCACAAGAGGTATGTCTACAGGGAGCATGAGCCTCTGGGTGGAGAGTAATATGGACTGAGGCAGCTGGCGCACATAGGGCTCCATGGCTGTTTATACATTACAGAAGAGACTAGGGCTAGGGAATGGATTTCTGGGGCTGCTCATTGTCCCTCATGCTTAATACTATTTCATACTAATAAAATGGCATTATTTAAAATGCTCTGAACCTATAGGCAATGAAATAATGTTTGTGCATTCAGGCTATGAAGTGACTACAGGGGACCAAAGGGAAACCCTGGACCAAACGTTATCTAGAGTATCCAGGGAAGGCCATTCAGGGCCTTGAGCCTTCTTTAGTGATATGGATAAAGTCCAAATCTTCAGTTTAGTATATCTGAGCTGATATGTGTTACTTGTGTTACTTGTAATTTTCTAGTAGTCACACAAAGATGGTAAGGCAGTCACTTCAAGTCAAGATGCTGACCTCTGCTTCTGTAAAATACTCTGAGTTAAGCTAGAATCTCACAAACTAGTGTGGAAGCAAATACTGAAATTTAGGACTTACAGAATTCCAACCATTGTGCTCCTTACCTCCATAAAATGCTTCACTGAAATACAGTAAAAGAGGAAAAAAGACATCCAAAGAAGGTAAAACTGTGGTTCCTGATAACTTTTTTTTTCTGTCATCTCATCAGTTCAATGGAGAATTGTAGTAGAGCAGGACTAATTCTGCTTTCTGGAGCCTCTGGGAGCTCTGACTTCATTTGTGTTACAAGTTGGACTGAATTTTGAAGTAATAAGAAATTTAAGTCAAATGCATTACTATAATTATGTGTTATGGAGCATGAGGGATTAAAGATTTTAAAAATAATGATTTATTCAAGTCAGCCTTGAGTATCAAAGCGTTGGCTTCACTGCTGTCTCAAGGTGGACTTAGTACCTCATGACTCAGTGCAACACAGATAATTTGGCATTGAAAGCTGTCAACAGCATGGATTAATAAAGCATTTACATACTTTAAAGTTATTATTGCAAGCAAACTCTCATACAATTCCTGACAGCAGCTGTAACTGTTTCTGAACATAGAGCTTCGGCTTTTTTTCTTTGGGGAAATTATCCATGAGAGATGGGGATAGGTGATTAAAACCAGCAGGAAATGTATAAGGGAATTGTTGTTGGTCTAATCAGGGATTTAGAGAGTTCAGCAGGGTAGAAGTATTTTATAAATTTGACTGTAAAATAGTATATCATCATTTTGCAAATCCAAGAATTTATTCAAGGTTATTATTCATAGCCCAGGAAGTTTTGTGTTCTTTTCTTAGCTAACTGCATCATGTCACTGTCTCCAGCAGAAGGGCAGGAAGATGCATATAAATTACTGAAATTCTTTGCTGGTGTTATCTCATAAGGCAACCTTAAATTTTGGCAGCAAGTCAAAGGTTTACAACACATCAGCAAATGAAACATGAAGACAATTCATGGTACTGCTATCAACTCTATCAACTTCCAACAACCAGAGGTCAGACTAATTATATCCTTGTCACTTTTGGGGTCTTACTTTATAGAAAACGAGGCAATCAAACTATGCTATGGTACAGCATTATAACTCTTGGGTAGTTTCAGCACAGTGCAGTTCCCTTGCAAGGCTCCATGGCCCTCTCACAGCAAACTCCTGGCCCGCTCTCACCTTGCAAGGAAATGATATGATGGTTGGTATGCCTCAACTTCTCTGCCAGCGTATTCCAGTGTCTCACCACTGAGTGAAGAAATTCTTCCTAATATCTAATCTAAATCTACCTTCTTTCAGTTTAAAACTGTTACCCTTCTTCCTATATACTCCTGATAAAAGTGTTCCAAGCCTTTAATATATACCTCTGAGGAAATAAATACACTGCTTATTGAACAGCTATATTTTGCACAGGTTTGGTGCCTTAAAAAGAAAATGCTCTAGAGAGACAGAGTAAGTGAGTCATGTATGCTTAAGATTTAATAGCTAACATATAATGTATATATAAACATTTGGAAAAGTAGAAAGAAGAGGCAATGTAGCTACATAATTATGAAAAATGGTATTCCTGTTTTGCATAATTATAACTATATTAAGCCTATTTCAAACAACTAATATGCAGCTCTCATTCAGGAGAGATTAATTGGCAATATGAACACTTAAGCTATATAATTTACTCTGACTGAAGAGGCAATACTAAAATATGTCATTAGCACATTTTGGACGTCTGAATCCATTCACTGAGTATTCTAAGTAAAGCTCCCCTTATTCTAAACAATAAATACTCTAATCCCCTGGATTTGACTTGCATCTCTGTTTTGTTTCTTTGAATCATTCTCCAAATGCTGTTGCTGTAGCAATAACTAGTTCTGTGATGAAATGAAACACATTTTGGATTCAGACATCTTTGGCAGGATCAGGCAGGGTGCTTATGAAAAGACACCTGATCCGTTTCTGTTTAATATTCAACACCGAATTTTCTTTCTCCACAAACTCACTGGTCATCACAGGGCATATCTATGGACACTAGTAGCTGCTGTGAATTATTCACTGCCACTCTTCTCACCCCAGAACACAGGAAGTGCACTTTGTGCATCATGCTGGTCCCAACAATTCCCAGACCACCTCCTTAATTCCATTGACAATGGAATTAATGGAATTAAATTAATGGAATTAATGACAACTAGTTAAAGAAATACATTCATTCACTCAAGCTGAGAGGTTCAGATTCAGACTACAGTGTGGATGATCCTGAGAATTGAAGTGTGAGTTAAACGAAGAGATAGACAAACTGTTAAACTTCAGGATTTCAAATACACAAAATAAAAACATACTATGATCAGAGTTCAATTGGGGGCTGACTTTTTCTGCATTCTGTTTCTTTTTCAGTAAGCACAGAAATTACACCTGGATGCCACCGTACATGTTACGCAAATGGGCTTTAACACTGTAAAGTAGAACAAGATCCTATAAAATCTGCAACCAAAATGCCTATGTGCATTCAACACAGATATTAAAATGACCACTTCTCTGCTTTGCTGTCTTTGTCAGCAAAGTTGTGGCATTCATCCTGTCACTAAGAATAAGATGACCATCTGCATTTCTGCAGAGTGATGGGTACCCAGAGTGAGTTCAATAAAAGAAAATTATGGCTTTGTGCTTTGCTACAGCCAATAAATCATGAGATGAAAAATGAAAAATGACATTTTGTAGAAAGGCGCTTTATAGGTTACCAGCTAACCAGCCACATGAATTGTAATACCCCCCAAATGTAAATCATGCAAAGGTAATGATCTGCTCATGAGGATTTGAGTACACTAGGAACACTGGTGGATACGTGCCACGGAACACTAATCTATTTGTGAATCAGTGACAGCATTGAACGTAAGCTATACAGTCATTTTCGGATCGGTTTCCATTTCCTTCTGTCAAAATAAATCTCTTCAGCACATCATTCCTCTCCCTTCTCTCTGATCTGGGATATTCTGCAGCATCCTATTTCTTTAGCCTCTCCATCTTCTGGAAATCAAAGAAGGTTAAAAGGTGGCCTCAGGGAAACCCTTGGAGTAAATGGTGTGGGAAGTGGGTTTCTAAGTAGAATTTTGACTGCCATATTGTAAGTATTCATTAGAGTCTATAATACAGTCAGATATTTTTCAGTAGAGTAGTATACTGAATTATCATTTGAAGTCTATTTGAAGCAATTTTCTCGCGCTACTAGTTTTAGGCCAAATTTTGTTTTGAATTTAGTACTAATAGCTTAAGGGGTCTCTGAAATCAGTTGTAATACAGATCTGTGGCTGCAGACATTCAGGACTGTACTCCTACCTATTTCTTTTTTCACTTTTGCAGTCTCTGACTAAATACCGTGGTAATTGTCGGTCAAGAAATGCCTCCAGATGCATTTTCCAAAGGGCTCAGCATGATGTCGATGGGAATAGTGCTTGATAAAACCTTTAGTTTGAGCAAATATACAAAAAGACAATATTTGCTACAATTAATTTATCTATAAAAACTATTAAACACACTGTTTAATAGGGAAATATTGTGAAAAAGTGTTTTTTGAATCTAAGGTTGTTAATCTTTGTTGCTAATTAATAAAACATTTGGACTCTGCTTATTCTCTAAAGGACCACTAGATGTCAGCACGTATCTAGGCCAGCACAACTGGAGCGGCAACCATCTGGTAGGTAAAAAAAGCGACATCTGCCCTGTATTGATGGAGTTCAGATAACATACAGTCACTAGCTTAAATTGTTTTGTTTGACTTTATAAAGATTTCAGGTACCCAAACTGTAACAGGGAGTGTTTCAGCCATCAAAACAGGGGGGCTTTTTTGTATGTTACTTCTTGGACTTGCTCTCATTTTGCAAACTACAGTCATTGTCCTCTATTCAGGAAACACTTCTCATGAGAAAGTCTACCAGGTACAGCTATAAGCAAGGATGGTTATTGGGTTTTTTTTAAAGACTTCATGGCCGAACTTAATTGTTATGCTCATGTTTAAAATAACTCTGAAAGTGGGGAAAATAATAATCTGAATAAAACTTCAAACATAATATTTGTTCCATAATGTGATGTGCAACTATTCTGTGCATTCAAGCAAACAGAGCTGATGTAATCTGGATATGCTTAACTCCCCTGTATTGTGTAAAAGAAATAATGAAAAAACAAGGTTGTTGTGCATTCAGCCTAATTAAAATGCATAGACACACTTCACTGCTTGCATTATTTTTAAGTTAGATCAAAAGCCTTTGTCATTAATTTTGACACACAGTAGCAAGGATTAGTATTTGGTCATATATATTTTCACACGTCGTGTATTCATTGTATTCATTATATAATATATATCTAGATCCAGTGTAAAACAAGTAGAATTTGGGTAGTTTTGACAGGTAATCGGTTCTTCTTAACAATCCATGTATGTTTGTTTTTTGGAAAATTAGACATATAAACTGAAAAGTGTTATTAAAAACAGTTGGTTTTTTCTCATAGACTGGAATGCAGGACCCTCAGCTATCGCAGCAATTCAAACAGGTGCTACTAAACCTGCAGGAGTTTAGTTAGTTAGTTAGGAGTTTAGTTTAGTTAAACCAGCAGTAGTTAGGGGACATCAATTCACCACTGTATCAGACTGCAGTACACTATAGTGCAACTACTGCGGTGCGACCAATCAATGTTATCAAGAAAGGACTCCATGCTCCTTATTCACACTGCTTCTTCACAGACACTCAGTTGAAGTACATGGCCAGTGGTAGAACAGCTTACTTCTCTCCAGAGACTGAACTGCCTAAAGAAGGCCAAGCACAGAGGGAGCCAAAAGATTAGATCCTCAATGGAGGACCTGAAGTTAGTTGGGTTGAATCTGAGTCCAGAACGTGAAATTACTATGTATGACTTGTACCTTGGTCCAGGAGTCGCTTACTAAAGTGAAGCCTCCATTTCTCTGCTTCTACCATGTGTCTGCTTGTGGCAGTGGTACTGTGCATATTCCTTGCACTGTGTTACATATTCCTGTGGTCTCAGGCAACAGATACAGGGAGCTAGAAAAAAAGAAGAGAGGTTTTGGTGGCTCTTGATGGTTTTCTTCAGCTTGTCCTTGGGTGTGACCTGGTGTAAAGGTGGGTAATCTTGTAGCAGTCACAGCTAGCCTATTTGCATTCAGTGTATTTTGCCTGCTCCGCCAGCATCTGACAAGAGTTTGCACCCTGTATGTTCAATATGGCAAAACATTCAGCAGGTTTTTAGGCTTAAATGAATCCCATGATGGCTGTGTTGACCAGAGCATCAGTCTCTGTAAGGAGCTGCTTCATCCTTGCAGTATTTCAAAACTGACAAACATCTGACCAAATATAGGGTGGGAAAAGTGCTCATGCAAGAGTGAGAGCAATTCCGCTATCAAATTTTGCTCACAGAAAATATATCCCATTGAACTTGACTAATGTTATTCACACTGTTCTTAACGCAGGTTGCCTAGCAGCCTAGATTTTAGCGGGATTTAGCCACAAACAATGTCTTGCTGCCATGTTTCATCTGTTAGTAAAATTTAGTATGCATAGGAATTTTCATGCCAAAGGTGGAAGGCAAAGTCCTGCCCTTCTGGACTTCTTATGACCAAAGCAATACAAACTTAGGTAGACTGGCTTTATTGTTCCTGAAAAAAGAAGGGTATTTGGATTTTACACACTACCTTGTGATTTTCTAACATTAAATAAGGGAATTGTTCTGTTGGGTTTTTTTTTCTTTTTTTTTTTTAATCGTTCTGTTTTTAACAGAGTGCTGTAAATTCTGTAGTGTGTAGTTGAGCAAGGTGATGGTGAAAAGCGAGAAGGAGCTGAGGGGGAGTAATGCTTGGTTTAGAAGTAAATTTCATTGTGACTACTTGCTATCTTCCTGTCATGTGAATACTTGAGAAACCTGTGAGGAAACTGGCTGAATAAATGTGAATGTTGGAATCTGTTAGAAATAATTTGGCTGCCTGAGATGAAATAAATGATTGTATAATTAGCCTGCCTTGCCACCTTATCCAAATGTCTCTTGATCCCTACCACAACCTCGTACAACTCTGTCCCCTGGCCCAAAGCAGAGGCTAATTGTCAGCAGTGCTATTGAAGAAATTACAGCATCCGTTTAGCTGGCCACTCCATAAGAAGAGATTCAGTGAAGGAGTAGTAAGCCTTGCAATTTTCCAGTATGTTTGATATTCCAAATCGCTACAGCATCAGCCCAGGATGAATGGGTGAGTTTTTGGCTCACCATTGATCATTCTTTTTCTCAGACTTGATCTTTCTTCATGGATGTCTTTTACTTCTGAAGAAAGTCTTTGACTTCTGAGAGTTTAAATCCTGATAGACAAATAACACTCAAAAATTTTAATACTGGTAAAAGGTAGGATGGTTATTTTCAGTGTTAATGTGTATCTGGAAGCATTTTAATTTCTGTTTGGTTCTAGAAGATGGGCTGTGGTATCTCCTGTTGTAGGCTTGCATATCTTTGCTGTAATCTATTCTGCGAATTGAAAGTGGCAGATACTTTGAATAGTTCTGTGAATTGTTGTGATGTGATATAAAATGTTTATGTACATCATTTCTTAGTGTTGTATACTGTATAACATCATCCTCACAGTAGCATCCTCAAAATCCATTTAGATCTGCCCCTATTGCTGAATCAGGCCTTTTCCTTGTTGAGGATCTGTGAATTTTCACTTGGTAGCACTTCCTTTGTACTCAAGTGCTGTGTTCAACTTTGTTCCATTTTAGTGAATAATTTTTGGTTAAAAATAAAACCAAAACTGTGGATTTTTTTAGTCATTATTTTTTTGCAGAAAAATATCTTTCATCCTTTATGAATGAAGAAGATTATAGCAACTGATTTTACATTCGTATCTCTAATGAGATGGAAACGTTTAGTCTTGTTCAGAAATTGGTATAAATAAAAGGTATAAGCTGTGTGTGGGTCTATTTTGTCCAGTTCCTGATATCAATTAGTTTTCCTGCTGTACCTCTGTGTTTACACCTGAAAGGATCCTAAAAAGACATTTTTGTAGCAGTTATCCATGATCTAGGATTCTAATTAATCATTGGAAACCATTTGTGTAGAATAGCAATGGGTCCTAGACAATTGCAGATTTTAAAAATCAAGATTCAGTGGTTTTTTGAAAGATTTGGTCTAGTTCAGTTACACATAATCGATGGACTTGATGTAGGAATTAATAAAGGGAAGTTTTATGGCTTTTAGTATTTTGAAGTTCATTAACCATTAGGCCAAAATTATCAGTTCATTGTGAAGAGGAAATAGTCTAACAACAGTGTCAATGTACAGTCCTTGTCTCTTCATGTCAAAACCTTACTAAAAGGGAATAGAGAGGTATTGATTAACTATATACTATTTTTCTGAAGTTCTTCCATTCTGAAATGGTTCTCCATGTAGAACATTTCTCCATGTAGATTATTTTCCCTTTCTATTTATAGTATTTTATTGTTGTGTCACAAAGAGACTTATTTGCTCAAAGTCTAGTTTAGTCAATTACCCATCATGGCCACATCTTTTTGGGCAGATGTATTTGGGGATGCAGTGGGCTGCCCCGGTTACCTATAAGCCTATAAATACCTATAAATCTTTGTGTGTCATTACAGTCATGGGCTTAGTGTGCTTTCACATCCCAAACCAGCATAGGTACTCTGCAAGTTGAATTGACTGTACTAGTGAATCCCTAGTTGTTAATTATGTATCTTTAGATGACAAATCAGATGCAATGAAACTGGCCATTAGAGCACACTTGATGTTAATTGAAGTTTAATTGACTCATTAATTAGCATTTTTTCTTGTCACAAAGAATCACAGAATCACAGAATCACCTAGGTTGGAAGGGATCTTTTAGGATCATCTAGTCCAACCAAAAACAAACAAACAAACAAACCCCAAAACAAACAAAAAACAAAAACCAAAACAACACACAACAAAAGAAAGAATGTTTAAGACCCTTTGCTCCTTTTAAGATCTTGGTATCTCTGTCTAGCTAAGTATCAGAGATGCTACTGATCACAATGGTTGATAAGTAGGTGCTTTAATCTGGTATCTTGAGTGTGTATTGCAATTTGAACTCCTTCAACTCGAAAACTGTCCAGAATTTTTGGGGAGCCTGCCCTTCTGTGGCACAGTTGTGGGACAATGTGACCAAGAGTAGGATAATGAGACTGTTTTGGGTCACTGCTTACACTGCATGTGAACAGTGTCTCCTTAGCGCAAGGCCTACTCATCAGTCTAGTTTCTCATCATGCACTTACATTGCTGAAGTAAAAGGCAATCACTGTCAATTTTCTGCACTTCTCCCATTTTATTTTTCCTGCTGAAGAGCAGATAAAGATTGTGTCACAATGGGCATACCAGTAGAATTGTTACTGTAAATAGATGCAATCAGTGACAGTCCTGGGCTCAGGAAATTTTCCATTTAAATTGACCAGATATATGAAAAATAGGAAGGGAAACTATTGGAGAACAGTGACCGAATTCGTAATACACTACCCAGCAGTGAGGGGCCAAATAGAGATCCTGTCTCCACCAGGCAGGAATAGACTGGTTGGAATTCCCTTGCAGCAACAGCAGGTCTTTATGAAATATATCCTTTTTTATACCCTAGAAAAAAATATCCTGTAGTATTGTGTGGTAAGAATATAGATTTCAACCAACTTTTGCAGCTTGCTCAAATGGTCTTCACAAGATTTTTTCCCACTTTCCTATTGGATTCTAACTGAATTATAAATTCTTTATATATTAGGGATTAATTTGGCTCATTAAATATTAAAAGATTAACACTTTTCTTATTTTATCACAATTTAAAAATTAATTACATTGTTGCGTTACAATAATTCCACTTAATTTTACTTCTCATTTTATTTTTCTCCCAGCATTAATTTTGATCATGTTGCAACATTCAGCTCGGTACATGTCTCACTGCAGTCCATTATCTGACCAGTCGAGCCTGCAGCAACAGGGAATCCTACTTAATTGGAAAGACGCACTGATGCAGAAAAGGTACATATAACTTCTTGCACTAGCTATAGCTTTTAAAAATGCATCATTACAGAGATGACTGTCATTCTTTCTTCAGTCTGAAAGATTTTCAGAAGCTGCCAGATTCAGAAAGTAGAAGGACTGAAACCTAAAATTCCTTCCATGTTGTGTTATGGAATAGTTGTGTGAAGGGAGCATCAGGTAAGAATTTCTAGAAGATTTTCAAGGCAATCAATGAAATCTGATTTAAGAGTACCACTTTCATTTTGCACTTAATAGTGTTGTCTAGATAAACTGTATTCCAATGTGCTTCACAAAGTTCAATAGTACAGCTACTGAAATAAATAACAGCAGAAGGAGACAGTCACGGCAAGCTATAAGCTCAGAGAACAGCTGTTTTCAGCTGAGATTTAAAATGAAATGGCAAAATTATAGTGCATTTTTCAATACAAGAGTGGCCAGAGGTTTTCAGCAAACTCCACAATACCTAGTCAAGTAATAAGCAAAATTAGTCAGACAAGAAGAGCGGTTAGAAGAGTTCAATGACCTGAGCCCTCCTGACACAACTTCATTTGAAACTGAACCTGAGCGACACTGTGGACTGTGCTTAGCAGAGAAGACCAAGTGTAATGTGATATTCATTTTTCTCTTTCTGACCTTGCTTGCCTGAATATACTGGAAGGACTTAATTCTTTACAGTCCCATCAGCAGGATGTTATGTGAGGTTCCAGTGGGAGCCAGTCTTTTTTGCTGTCTGTCCAGTAATGCAGTGTGAGCCCAGGCAGTTCATTCCTGGAGCACGGTCCAAAATTTGTCTGCCCTTGGCACTTGTAAATTATGCCCCGTTTTTTATCTTAAATCTGGTACCAGAACACATTTCTGAGTCATCACTTGTAAGAGCAGCATTCTTCTGGAGATGGAAAGCAAACCTCAGCCTAAAAAAAATGCAATAGAATTACTGAATTTACACCTACAGAGAAGCTGGCTAAAGGAGTATTAGTAGCTCAGCCTCTATATTCTTATCTCAGATTCAAATCTAATCAGAGATATTTTTAAAATTTTGAATAGCTTTAGGTGAAAAATATGCAGATTTGTGGCATATTATTTAATCACAAAAGTTCTTGTAGGTATAGTCATCAAAGTAGGTATAGTCATCATTCTTAAAAATTTCACCATTCATATATCTTTTTTAATAGTCAGTTTCTTTCAAAATCTATATGCTTTAGATTTGACACACTTCAGGTAGAGAGGTGATATCCCTACAACACCATATCCCAAGCCTGAAGGAACACAAATAATACTATAAATGTTGCACACATTTTACTCTCAATTTTTTGCTACAGAAATGTTGACTGAGTTAGATACTTTATATAGTTAGATACTGTCTTTCCCTGTAGTACCCTCAGCATCCAAGTAACAAAGAGCCAGATGCTTTTTCCAGCCTCCGTTTAACACTTAAACAAGAGGAGTCGTGCTATGCCCAGCATTATTGGGGCTCATGAGGAAGAAATGGGAATCTGTTCAGCCTACTTCTTAGGGTTTGCCTAGCAGTTTTGGAAAGCAGTGGCAAGCTTCACCCTAATGTTAGCAGTTTGTATACGTAGGCATTGCTCATCTAAAAAACAATTTTTAAGGTGTACCCCATAGCTTTCTCCTTCCACCACAATAAAAACCATAAGACAGGCTCCACAGAAATTTGGGGATGAAAAAATCCACTCCAGGTATGATCTGAACAAGGTAAATTATTCTGCAGTTATTTTGTGGGATTATGGTATTGTGTAAATACTAATGGCTCTGATGGGTGAAGGATAAAAACATTACATTCGATGAGGATCTGACAAGAACATCTAGCTTTGTTAAACTTAGTGAGTTGGTGTTGTTAATGGCTTTCTGGGAATCAGAATTTGTGAAAATGAAGATGTTTCTCCATATTTGTTGAACTTTTGTAAGTGTTCTGTTTTGTCATTCCTGCGGTAGAGCCTGCCTTACTTAGGCCTCCCACTTATGTCATTATGTCAGGTTTGAATATGAACAAGAAATCAGTGTTGTATGAAAGGGACACAGTGTAATGACAAAAATTACTGTGTAGCAGGTGTTTTCTAGTTTTTTTGAATATATTTTTGAACTAAAAGGAGGGCTGTTTTCTAGAAACTTTGCAAAAATATTATAAAATAAATGCTCTGATCAGGAGAATGACAGAATGCAATTAGAATCAGAAGGATAATTTGAAGGGGATAAAAATCACTGCAATGCTAAATGGAAATGTCTGATATATTTACAAGGAAAGACACCAGCTGTATGCTGTCTGAAATTGCTGCTCATTGCCTAGTATCTCAAAGTCTAACTTAGGAAAGGTATGAAGAAATGGAAAGGATTTGTAACCCGTAAAGTATGAGGATCAGGTGGGTTTATCAGGGGAGAGAGAAAAATCTGAAATATTGTAAATAAGTGTTCTACAGAACCGGTTAGTGAAAGTGAGCTTTTAATAAACATCTGTTAGCAAACACAATGTTAAAATGCACGTAGTGGTAAACATTTTCGAATCCGTAAGTCCTTCTGGGCTGCATTCCTATAAACTAATGAAAGCAATTTTGATGTACATTTGACTGGTGAGCATTTGGCCACCCATAAAGTCATCTGCTTGATAGTGTTGTCTTTGGCATTTTTTTTGGCATTGCTAGGTGCCTATATCTCTAAACAAGCACTTATTAGAAGTGAATCTATCATAGAAGTGTGTAGGGTAAGAGAGGTAAAGGTTTGGTAAAGGTAAAACTTAAAGATTTTAGAGGGAGTCAAGTATAAAGCAGCCCCTGAACTGGCAAACTTTTTGAGGCGAATAATGAAATGTAGGTGAAATTAGTCTTTCAAACCGTGAAGCTTGCAGGAGAGTGACTGAGGAGAATAAGACCCCTCTTTTTTGTCTGTGGTGGTGGCAACAGTGGGAGGATGTATCTTCAGAGGGCTGTGATACTGTAGGTAATGGAGCTGAACAGAGTGCTCATTGAAGCCTAGCCAAAAACCCTGCTTGTCAAAGACATCCTGTTTGCAAATATTAAATGGATATTGAAAGTATGGTTGTGAACAATTTGTATTTTTAGCAACAAGAAAGCAGGATAGAGAACTGTGTTGCCAAGACATAATAGATGTAATATACACTTCTTCTGGAACTAATTATTATTTTCTGAAATTACTGTAGACTTGTATGCTACTGTGACTGAAGGGAGGGCTTTGAATAATGTTAACAACAGGAGATATAGGTTCTAGTCCCAGCTTTTGCAAGAAATTAAAATAATTGTAATTCTGGTAGTGCTTAGCCTCTCCATCAACACTGGATTGAATTTTTGACTGCTTTTCCCTCTTTTAAAACTGCTAGCTTGAAAAGATCATAGTGCTTTACAGGAGTTCAGGAAGTAGACACCTATATTTATTTTTACCACTGTGAAAAATGAGTATAGTAGACTGATTTTCTAAGGACTCTACACACTTTAATGTGTCTATTAAGATGGGCATCAGCATATGAAGGAAGTCTCATCAGCATAAGAAGAAGCAAAAGTCTTCTATGACACCAATAAATTTCTGAGTTCACCACAGAATATCAAAGCTTGCTTTCATTAAATGTTTTATTCTTCTCTGTATGTTTTCCTCAGCAAGAATGCTGCATCCCTGTGGTACATACATAACAAAGATCTACTGTGGGTCGTTAAAAAGTGCCCAGATCTGATTTCACAGTTATGAGTTATGAATAATTTTGAATGCTGAATATAGAAAGTGGAATCTGGAAAAATGGGTACGGATATACCACAGACATTAATTAAGGAATGCGTTGCCAATGCAAGCTTGAGTTTTCACTGTGTTACTAAAAAGCAGGCTCAGGGAGAGGAAGTACTTGAGAAATCAAACTGACAGTGTGCAAGATATCCTATATCATCAAAGAAAGCTGCTGAAGCAAAGTCAGCAGGCTCATATGATTCCAGCTCCTGGTACTGCTCGCTGGTGTCCGCTGGAATGTGTCAGGTGACTCCAGTGGGAGGGAGGGCCTTTTCCTTGCAAATATTTTTTCAGCTCTTATGTTGCCCCTCAGCAATAATGGTTGGCTTTTTATAGAATACTGTCTGATTTGCCAGCAACCTTTAGGTGTTTTTTAAAATTTATTTTATTTTATATTTATTTTAACATTTCTTCAAAGACGCAATGAAATATATGACCCATGGACAATGTGATTTTTTGAAAGGTGATGCTGACGCCAGGGGTATGTTGCCTGGTTCAAGCTCTGCTGTCTCTGGAGTTCATTAGAAGTTTTAAAATATGCTTTCTACTCTGCTTATGAACTAGATTTCTTTTTCCACACTTGGTAAGGGTGCTGTTTTACACTGCCTTTGGTGCATGTTTCAAATCTTCTTGCTGAATTGAGCCATTTCATGGTGAAATCAGCTGAATGTAAGAAAAATATGCCCTGGTTGGGACACTGTGGTTTAGTATATCAAGGCAATAAAGAGTGAGGTACAAGTTGGAAGAACTTTCAGAATCCATTTTATTTATTACTTAAAAGTAATGAAGCAAAATGTGGTTGTTTGTGCTCTCTGAATGTTAATCTGCCTGGCTGCTGAAATCACAGTGAAAGGTGATGGCAGGCTCTGAAAGAAGTGTGTGTAGCTCATCTGAACATAAGGCTAGTTGGCAGGATACTGAATCAGAAGCTAATGAGCAGGCAGGGCTGGGATTTGTCATGTGATGGAAAGGGGTTCACCACACAAGGGTTTCAGAAATAGAAGCACAGACCCGAGCAGCCAAGTTTGTGTTGAGACATGGGCAGGCTGACAGCTTCTGAGCACACAGCAGCCACCACTGACCATTTGATGTAAGTGACTCAATGTAACTTACAAAATAACTCTAGGTTTCTGTTTCTGAAAACTTTGGCCCAAGTCTTCAGGGTTTTTAAAATTGTGACACAAAGGACAAAACATGTAGCAGAGTAGAGATAATGATATCTGATGGTAGCTGGTACATGATGGTGAAGTAGAGATAACGGTAGCTGATCCCCAAAGGTCCTTTCCAACCCCTGTTGTTCTATGATTCTGTATTCATTGTCCTTTGGCAGATACTTTATCCTGTCAGTCTGAGCATTCTTCAGCTCCTGATCCCCTACATCTGCATGTACCAAAAGAAGATGTGATTGAAGGAGCTCCTACTTCTTCCCTTCCCTTCCTCACACTTGATTTATCTCTCTGGGCATCTCCTTAGCTCCATTACAGCAGCTACTAGTTAGCCAGCATTACCGCTTAGACCCCATTTTTTTTCCATTGTAGAGATGGAGCAAGAAGGTATTTGATAAGCTTAAAGTTGTTCCTAGTCCATTGAAAGCTTGAGTCAAGAAGCTACGAGACCATATAGTAAGGCAGCATCCTTACACAACATTCTCAGTGATGGCACTGAATAAGCAGGCCAGAAGACTGGAGTCAGTGAGTCTGGATTTGGTGGCAAGTATAGTAGCTGTTGTTGCTACACATGATTAGAAAGATGTGGAAATAGCTCCATGTAGAAACAGAGGGGTTGCCAAAACTGATGGGGCAGTTTTATGCTAGAGCAAACAGCAGTGTTATACAGACTGAAAGCAGATGGCCAGCTGGCCTTTCCAAACTCAGGCACGAGCTGTAAATCACAAGGTTCCTCTCTTACATAAGTGGACGTACTGTAACACACACGGCTCATCTCTGAGGAGCTCTAAATAGCCAGGACTGGAATAACTCCTGTGTCATTCCAGGTTTCTGCTGACACATCATCATGGAATTGTTTCAGTTGGAAAAGACCTTTAAGATTATCAGGTCCAACCATTAACCTAGCACTGCCAAGTCCACTGCACCATGCTCTAAGCATCACATCTACAGGTCTTCTAAATACCTCTAGGAATGGTGACTCAACCACTGCCCTGTGCAGCCTGTTCCAATCCTTGCCAACCCTTTTGGTGAAGAATTTTTCTCTAATATCCAATCTAAATGTCCACTGGTGCAACTTGAGGTCATTTCCTCTTGTCCTATCACTTGTCACTTGGGAGAAGAGACTGACTCCCACGTTACTACAATCTGATGTAAACCAAAACTGTGTTCATCACTCCAGTGCTGGCAGCAAAACTAAGGCATGTGAAAAACAGTGAACATTACAGTCCCTCTAAAGTAGCTCAGAATTTATCTGAGTAGTTCTGCTGCCAAAGCAGCTTTCCCCTGTTTCTTACAAACCTGATGTTTTAGAATTTAGAGGAAGAGTAGGGAGAACGTGAGTCCATTGATGAATGAGGCGGGCACCCTAGTAGTGGAAG
>BJBW01002103.1:0-100203 GCA_004320125.1 Scolopax mira | reverse complement strand
TGCCCCTTGTCCTATTGCTGGAAACTACTGAAAAGAGTCTGGCTCCAACATCCTTCAACCCACCCTTTAGATACTTATAAACATAGATGAGGTCTCCCCTCAGCCTTCTCTTCTCCAGGCTAAAGAGCCCCAGCTCCTTGAGCCTTTCCTCATAAGGGAGGTGCTTCAATCCTTTAATCATTTTCGTTGCCCTACTACGCTGGACTCTTTCCAGTAGTTCCCTGGCCCTCTTGTACTGGGGAACCCAGAACTGGATGCAGTACTACAGTTGTGGCCTCACCAGTGTAGAGAGGGAGAATGATCTCCCTTGACCTACTGGCCACACTCTTCCCTGTGCAGCCCAGGATCCCATTGGCCCCCTTGGCAACAGGGGCACATTGCTGGTGCATGGAAAGTGTGCTGTCTACCCGGACTCCCAGATCCTTCTCCTCAGTAGTGCTTCCCAGAAGATCCATCTCTAACCTGTATTGGTGCCTGGGGTTCTTCCTCCCCAGGTGCAGGACCCTACATTTGTCCTTGTTGAGCCTCATGAGGGTCTTCTCTGCCCAGCTCTCCAGCCTGTTCAGGTCACACTGGATGGTGGTGCAGCCCTCTGGAGTGTCAGCCAGCCCTTCTAGTTTGTTATCATCAGCAAACTTGATGAGGATACACTCTGTCCCCTCGTCCCGCTCTTCAACTTGACATCTAGAATGAGTCTCTCCATTACCTTCCCATGGACAGAGGTGAGACTAACTGATCTGTAGTTCCCAGGGTCCTCTTTCTTGCCCTTTTTGAAGACTGGAGTGATGCTGGCCTTCCTCAAGTCTCTCTTGTTCTCCATAACCTTTCAAAGATGATAGAGTGGCCCAGCAACAACATCTGCCAGCTCTCTCAGCACTGGCGGGTGCATCCCATCAGGGCCCATGGACTTATGAATGTCCAGTTTGGCCAAGTGGTCCCGAACTTGGTCCTCCTCTACTGGAGGAAAAACTTTCTCTCTCCCTACCCTCTCTCTTGCCTCCAAGGACAGAGATTCATGAAGGGCAGCCTTTTTTATTGCTTGCTTTCATTTACTCTTCTCTTTTATTGGTTAATAACAGGCCTATGTGTGTCCATGAGCTGTATGTATCCTTTAAGAGCTGTATCCTATAAAGCTACCGGGCATGAGCAGCAGCAGCTAGGACTGCCACGTGTCCCACAGCGAGGTTCTTTAAAAAGAAGATCCTCCAGGGCAGTTATGGGAAAGGGATGTTCCTGCTTTTCAAGTGTGCCTGTGTGGGATCATGTGCACGTGTAGGAGTTGTTCCTATTACTCACTTCTTTGGAAATGAACAGCACATCTTAGGCAATGATAGATGAGGCATTAAGCACAGGTTGTAGATTGCTGGCTGGGAAGCGTGCTGGTGCTACGTTAGGTGTCATTGACCCACCAACCTCCTTCTGTGTTCCTAGCCCATCTCAGGGAGATGCTGGTCCCAGACTATTCTTTCATTGTTGAGTATTTGCCTTTTAAGTTTTTTTTCTGAACGCTCTTCCTTTCTCTGTGCTTAGTAATTATCTGTTAGTTATTATATGGACAAGTCAAATTTCCTTCATTAGTTGATCTGATTCGAAGATGATGCCCTTTTTCAGCTTCTACCAGTGTGCTATGGGGGGAAGAGGGAAGGGAAGAAAGATGGATACATGCAGCCCCACAACTTATTGTGGCTGCCAGCTGGTAAGTGGATACTGCTAGTGAAAGCCCTGGGAAGAAGGTAATCTTGGGAGACGGTGGTTATTGCTGAAGATCACAGCTAATTACAAATGCCAATATAGGAATGTGGAAGGGAGCAAGAGGTGAAAGGAGGAAGCACTCAAATATTCATGGAGCTAGAAAGGAAGTTAAAGAATGAACAAATGTCCCATTAAGTTCAGCCTGGAGAAGCAGAATAGTCAGATGAGCCTGGCAGAAACTAGTGCTGCTTCTTTACATTTGGTACAATGTCCTTTGACACGGCCAGGCAAGGCTGGTACCTCAACAGGCTGATGCAGGGCTAGATGGGGCATCTCTCACAGCACAACATTGTGCCACAAACATTTGCCTCAAATTCCAGAGCAATCAGTCCTCCTAGTGATTCTGACCTACTCCAGACAGCTTCTCTTCTGCTCATGTTTTCATACGTGTTCTTTCAGAAAAAGCACAGTTTATTAAATCTGCAGCATTAGGCACATAAATATGTGCCTTACAAAGCTTTACAAATATTGAAGAAGGCTGGGCTTGCTTTTCACAAGGAAGTAGCTAAATGTTGTTTTATTATTTTAGTTTCCATTGTAAATGAAAATTACAAATTATATATAAGCTTACAAAAAATTAAAGAATTTAATGAAATTGGCACTTGACTCTTCCTCTAGTCTACTTAATTGAAAGCTCTGCCACACAGAGTAGTTTATATAAAACTCTAACAGATGATTTTCTCTACTGTGATGAGTTGCAAATCCTTCCAACAGAAATTATTGGTTAACAGAGTACCCATTATTCATTGGGTTTTCCCAAAAACACTTCAATCTTGCAAAGATTTAACATCCTTGAATAGCTTTGTTTTGCACGACTCAGACCTTTGACTTTAGCTCTACTGTCTGATTCACGTACACAGAAAGCTGCTGACTACAAGAGAGGTAGACCTTTACGGCTTTGGATTTCAGTAATTTAATTGTAAGCTCTTTGATAGATCAGAAGTACAGTTGGGAAATAGCATTTTGTACATTACTGACACCCTACGATAGGATGTATCTCCATACAGTTATATGCTATCTCTGTAATTTTACACAATTATTAGAGATGTGAATTGCATTTTAGGTATCTCCTCCTCCAGCTATTTCTTACACCAACACTTGAACAACAGCAGCAGAAAAAGCAGCAGAGAAACATGTAGAAGTCACGGAAAACACTGTCAACAGCCTGTGTTTTCTTACACAAAAACTGAGCTCCCTCATCTTTGCCATTGATCTATCTTTTCCTTTGATGAAAAAAAGCCAAGAGAGCAGGAGGTCAAGAAATTAGGAGAGGAACACTTGAACTGAATTGGAACAGTTTTAAAAATAAACCCAGCTGGAGGTTTGGAAATTAGGAATGAGACCAAATTCATGAATACCAGCCAACATTTCTGTTGGGCAACTAGTGATTTTGAATTCCTCACTTTTCAGATCCCAGCTGCAGATTTCCTGAGAAGTCTGACAGTTCTCAGCATCAATTCTCTGGAAATCTGATGTCTTCTGTCAATCTTAAACTACGCACTCAGAATTACTATTTGCTTTTGAGAAGTATTAGTCTTTGTGAATGTACCCCACAGAAGGTAAATATTTTTTTTTTCTCTTAATCCTTTGTTTTGTGCTCCTATAGTTGTTTTTTCCCAGGATGCCAGTCCACTGCCTCAAATGGATACTGCTGTTGTGCTTTAGCATAGGAGTATCCTTTAGGATGGGGTGAACTGAGGGATTAGTCCAGTAAAGGTATCTAAGAGTAACTTCACGTATGGTGTACATGTAATCTCATTTATTTTTTCCCCATGTTATGGGTGGGCTGCAGATGGACCCAAAAATTAGACCTTGCCCTTGTTTCAGTTGCAGATACCCAAGTGTACATGTTATTTGGTTAATTCAGGCTTTAGCAGAATCCATTAAAGGTATGTTCTTTGAGCAAAAAAACCAGCCCATCTCCTTCTGCCACTTGAATCTGACAGATGTTCAAAACCCCCTGAAGATGAGGCTTGTAGAGAGAGAATACACATGAGTAAAACTGAAAGGTAAAATCCTTGCTTCATAAAAATAAACGGGAAACTTCCCATTGCCAATCACGGAACTAAGACACACTCTAAGACATGGTTTTTTACAGAGCACTTCTCTTTCTAAAAGCAGCCTTTATGCATCAATTCTTCCACGGCGAAGCTCATTTATAATCTGGTCAGGATCTGTGTACGGGTGTGTACATTCATATGTCTGCCATGAAAATTTTCAACCAGCCAATCACCGCTCTGGAGCAGACTGGAAGCTGGCAGAGTAGCTAATTACTCTCACTAAGAGAAATCTGCTCGCTTGATTAATGCCTGTTTTCCAATTGTTGCTATTATTTCAGCTGTAATCTCAGAAAAGGGTTTGCTAGGGATGACTCTCCCGGAGTCAGTTTTGCTGGGCTATAAGCTATGTCTCACTCTTTATTCCTGGACGCAGTTCCCTGAACTTCCAAGTAATGGTAGTGATAGCCCTGAGTATGTAATAATTAGTATAGTGACTATGTGGCACCATCCTCTTTCATAACACTGTTCATCTGTAGATCTCAAACCACTTATGGAAGGAGGCAGCAGCATCACTGTTTAACAGATGATTACATCAAGATGTTGAGGTTAAGATTGAGGTTTCCACCTTAGTTAAAATCTTCCGCCGGAGATAAATAAGTGCTAGTTTAGCTAAAAGACACTGATGTTGCCAGTGAGCACCTGACACAGTCACACTGGAGGCAGCAGAAAAACTAGCATTGGTTTGGGTCAGACTGACAAAGTAGGAAAAGCAACAAGGATAAGTTCAAGACTATTAATCTGCTTTTTCTATTTCCATTTCCAACTTCACTGAAAATAAAGAGCACTGTCACTATGCAGAAATTTACTTTAATGTCTAAGTGCATATCATAAAAAAATGGGGGTCTTTAATTTTTTTTTGAAAATAACAATGTTCAACATTTGGCTTATAGTTTACCATGCAAATAGTGGCCATGTAATGACTGTTTGGCAATGCCTGTTTTTTCTGTAAAATATCTTTCTGCCTTCTTACAAATGACTGGATGTACACAATAGGCACATCTCTGATTTTGGTGACTCTTGTAGATCAAAACCTTTTTTTTTATGGCATATGAGATATGGTTGGGGGAGTTACCCAGACCATAGAAGAGGTCTCTCTTCCCTTGCTAAAGGGGTTGAAGAGACGTGGTAAAGAATATCCCATCCAGTTTGCTATTCCAAGACCTGTCAGCTACTAAGTAGTATCTTGTCCTTCTAAAATGAAAAAGAAAAAGCAATTACTGCCTTTTGCAGAATTTCAAGTGCACTTTAAATGACACAAGCATTTGTCCACCTGCACAAGCCCTGTTACAGCAATAATTCACCCTGCCAAGTAGACTGTGCTTGTAGTTCCTTGGGAAAATCAGATTGTGTGAAAATGCATCCCGTTTTTTTTTTTTTTTTTTGGAGGGGGCGAGCGGTATTCCTCAGCTCTCCCCGTGAGATCATTCTGGGGACAGGAGCCAGTTCTGAGCTGAGCCTGCCAAGCCTTTTCTGACTTATACTGGTCATATAAGGCCCCGGTGCAGTTATGGATAACCAGAGAGCAGCTCACTCTGCCTTCTCACGGGAAGGAGGCCACCAAGAAGATCTGGCAGAGGGACAACTTTTGAGGCTCAGAATCCCCCCCAGATCCCCATAGAAGTAGTGGGAAAGAGTATTGCAGAATCTGTTGGCCCTGGTAGACCTCTTTCATTATTCTGGCGATGCTTTTTTTGCAAAGCATTTATATCTTCAATAACGATGTAGCATTAGGAGAGTACAGGAGCAAGGTGAAGGTAGTAATACCTCCTGCTGCACTCCCTCAACCTCCTGCAGTCTCTGTCTCAAGGGTTTCTTGACCAAAAAGCAGTATCCTTGTATATGCATATGTTTGCAAATTAACAGGGCCCTCTGCACAAAGGGCTCTTGGTGGGTGGCAGTATCCACTGCTGCCATGGTCCCTCTGCCAGCCCATGACCCAGCCTGCCACCACTTGCTTGTGTCCTGCTTGCTCATAATGCAACAAATTGTAAGGCCTGAGGCACGTGTTCAAGTAGGCTCTGACACTCGGGTCTAGATCTGTAGTCAATATTTTATTTTTTTTTCCTGAACCTGGCTATGTTCCAACTCAGTGCTCTGGTTTGCTCTGAAGCTGTGGTTTGTGTCTGAACTTGAGCCCGGAACCTGCTTGAATAGGATCTGTTGTTCTCTTTTCAGGCTATCTCAGATAGTCAGCAGTCCCAACCTTGTGCCTTTTGAAGCAGCTCTCCCTCCCAAAGCAGTCTTTCATCCTGAATGACCTCAGAAACAACCATGTGAAAATGTTCCTTCGAAGCAGGAAACCTAACTCAGACTGAGCATGGGTCTCAGTGTTTGGGAACTTCAGTGGTTTTTTGCAAAAGTTTGAAAAACACAGGTGTAAATCATTCATACAGCTAAGAATCTGGCAAACTCCACCTTACCTCCAAGGACTGAAGGAGGAGAGGGGAGGGAGGGAGAGGTTGGGAGGAGCACACCTGGCCATAGGGTCTGGGAAGCTACCACTGATTCAGTGCAAACCCTAGCACACCTGTGGGTCAGTTCATGCACCGCTCCTGGGAACCAAAGTGCATCACCTGTATGTCATTAATCCAGAAGCATTTCACAAACTTTTAATTGATGCTTGTTGTTGAAACAGAGTAAAAATGAGTAATGGATAGAAAAGACTGGGAGATGGAGCTGAGATCTAACCTGACAGACCATAGTCCCTGTGTATGTAGCCTATGTGTTGCTGGGCATGAAGCACTGAAGAAAGGAGGTGGGTGCCTGTTTCAGCTTTGAGGAGTGAGAGTATGTCTCTGTAGGCAACAAATTATAAAGATACTTGCATGGGACTGGGTAGCAGGCCCTCTTGCCTCCAAATCTGTTCCCCTCTCTACCTACATTGACATGAAAGCTTTCTGGAAATATTTTCTCTTCCAGTGATAAAGGGTAATTTATTTACTTAGGTTGATGTTTAAGTTTAAAACCCAGCTATTCCTATTGTCATTCCTTACCAATCCAAACAAATAAAATAGAATTAGTTCTCTGAGGACCTATTTGACATTTCATTGTCAACACAGCAATAAGGAAAGTTTGACAAAGCCTCAAGGCAAATGATTAAAGTCTTTATCTGTCACACCAAAGAAAGGCTGCTCCTCTTGGTAAAAAGGCTATATTTGTTGTCCCTTAAGGACAAGGTGAAAAATAAAGTCATGATTAGAAACCATAAAGCTTTACTGGTTGCATGGTCAATTTCAGGACAAAAAGACCTCCTTTGGGTTGTATAATAGATATTCCTTAAATGTCAGTTGTCATATTTATCATAGAGATTTCAGAAAATTACGAATTCCTGCACTTAAACTAGTAACCTTTCCCTGAGAAACACGAATGCTGACAAAATCTGCAAAAACAAACAGTGTTAATATTATTTTCCTTTTCAGCTTAATACAAGTTTTCCTCTGTTAAGGTATTATTATTATTATAGTATATACTATTATAGTAGGTTTTTTTAAAAGAATCATTCTGTTATTTTAAAAACAGCCCCATCCTTGGAAAATGTTAGAAACTCACAGTGAAAATGGCCTGAAGATCATGTTGTCATGAGAAGAAACATGACAAATCACAAGTTACCATGAAAAAATAAGATTGTGTATCCTTTTGAAAAAACGATATTACTAAGAGAATTGAAGCCGTGCAATCACAGAAAAAAATGAGGGAGTAACAATGACAACCTTTGGAGATTTTATTCCCATAGCTAAAGTTCCCATTATCAGAGATGGATGTGAATAACTTGCACTTCTTGTGTGGTGGGTAGGGTAGGAAACAGCTTTGGGATTGGTATGTTACAATAATTCCTGGTCAGGGCACAAAACCAAGTTGAAGTTGTGGTAGCAGTCAATAAAGGAATAGGAAAAATGTGAAACTGAGCATCACGGGTGGCAAAAGACCTAAGCAACAAGTGCTGAAGATGCTGTCTTCTTGGGGAAGGGATCCTTCCAAAGCAGCACTGGGTGTGCTGAGAGCTGGTACAGGATTTAGAAACACTGCTTGATTTTTAGAGAGAAATATGTGACAGCAAGCCAGACTGAGGGTTTTTTTCTTCATCTTCTGCCAGAATCATGATTAAAGAAGTCAGGGTATTGTGATTCTCTGGTTTAGTTGTATTAATAGCTGCTGACACTTAATCATAAAAACTTTAAAATAAAAAGAGAGAGGGTGAGCTCCCTGTGAAGAGTGCTTTGGGCTTCTTTGAGGTGTTGTTTGGTTTGGGGAGCCCCAGCTAGTGGGTTTTATCCCGGCCACAAGCACCAAGGCGCAGGCTGAGGCAGAGCCTCGAGTAGGACTTGCCACAGTCTGCCCCTGCGAGCCCACTCCTGCCTGCCCACCCGGGAGGCACAGCTCTGCCTCGCACCCACGCCGGAGTCCAGACTGTTGGCTTTAATGTCATCATCCATGGGCAGCAGGCGTTAATATTTCAGAAACAAGGAAACACACTCTAATGATACCTAGAGACTCTCTGGCAAGTTAAAAAGGAAAAAAAAAAAACCAAACCAACAACCAACCAAACCCAAACCACAGCAAACCCCAACAGAGAGGGAGAGGGAGCGCGAGAGCTGGTCGCAGGTCAGGGGCAAGGGGAAGTGTAAGAGCCCTGGAGGAGTAAACTGGTGGAGTATTTGTTGGCAGCAGCGGAGCCCTTGGCTGCCTTGCTGCTGGATGGATTCCTAAATCCACTCATCTGTTTTGCAAAAGACAAGGCGACGCTTCTAGTGTTAATCATAACCAATTTATGTTTCCAAAAGTGTCAAAATGCAATAGAGAGAGACTATTTGCTTGACTAGCTTGTCCTGTTGAACACAATGGCTTATTATTGCTGTTTTCATTACAGTGTGAATATTGCCTCATGTGACTGGAATGAACAACACCTTCCCTATTTAATTAAGCTGTTCAAGATTGCATTCGTAGTCGTTGAAGCCATCGCTCTTCTTTCCTGGGTTATCATGGCCGCACCTCGGCTCAGAGGAAAAGGTGAGTAAATTATTAAAAGATGCTTGCCTAATTGTGAATTAATCCACCTGCTGGAACTGCTAACTAAATGTAGTGGCTGGCATCTTTGCTGCGACACCAACCTTGTCATCGCCTCCACAGCTGCACCAGCTGGTTGGCCCAGTCCCAGGATTCTGATATGTGCTCAGATAGCATGTGGTATGTGCAGATACTGTATAATGTGTGGAAATTATTTATGAGAACTTCCATTAAATTGAATTCCATAAACGTTATCCATGCTGCCTTCAAGGGATTTATTAAAACCATCTGCATGCTAAGCTCACAACGTATAAATGAGGTGTCATTCGCACCTTGCCTGTAAGATTTCAAAGCAGGTGCACCTCTTCTGGAGGGTCACCCTGGTCTCCTGTGAAGTATTTTGAAGCTGAACTCTCAGGCCAGCACAAGATGTTGTAACACACACCAGAGTTTCCCAGTATTGGTCCTTGGCTTCTTCACAGACATGCTTGTTTAGTGGTTGTGCTCTGGGAATTTGGCTAGCGAACTTTCTAGTGCTCTGGACTGTAATGAGAGCAACACTACTCAGTGTCTCTGGCAAGTGCTTGCCTCCAGTTCTTCATAACCCACCCGTGTACTGGTTGAGCTGTAAACAATGGTTGCCTGTACCATTTTTATGTGTGGATTTGAAAAAAGAAATAAAATCAGCACTTCAGAGTGTTAGGTATAGGGAAAGCTACTCTTCCGTGCAAGAAGACAAACAGTAATGAATTATATCCATATAGCCAATCTCTTCCAGGGTGAGGCTGTGAAGACTCTGTCCTTGGAAATATCCAAACCCCACCTCAACACTACCTTGGCCACCTGCTCTAGCTGATCATGCTTTGAGCAAAGGGTTTTGACTGGATAATCTCCAGAAGGCTCATTCAACCTCAACTACTCTGTAAAAAAAAAAAAAAAAACAGGTACTAAAAAATCAAGAGTTTATCAATCTCCCTAAACTATACTATATTGTAGCGTTAAAGAACTATTGCATTGTTTCTTTGTACAGGAAAATATAGATAAACTGTCCAAGGGATAGTAGCGAGACTTAAAAGATACACACTTTTTAAGAAGTCCTTTACAATAGTAAGGACAGCCTCATCCAAAGGCTTGACAACCCAGTCCTCATTAGCTCATGCTTCGAACTGACATAATTTCTCTGCTTTGTGAAATTATTTGTGCTCTTCCACATACCTGCCACATGCGCAGCATACTCTGACTTCTGTTTCTTTCATCTGTAAGCAAAATTACAGCATGTAAAAATGCGCAGGTGTGAATGATGAGCCTACATCTGCTCATACTCATGTGCGTGACAGATTTCCAGTGACCGTAGGACCTCACTAGACCACCTCTTGAGCTAGAGGTCGGATGATCTGCCCAGCTACTACCCTACACAGCTACTTCTTCTGTAGGATGCTCAAAGCAGCCCACGCTGCTCTTGGGCTTTCCTCAGAGGAGCTGGCACACTGGCATCCTCCACTTGGTCTTTGTTGGGTTTTTTCCTTGCAAGTCCTGACAAAATCACACCCCAAAGTGGTGCAGCTGTGGGCAGCTTTTGAACTTCAAGGGATATAATACAATTTGCAGAAGTTTGTACCCTACCAGCTCCCAGCTCAGACCTTGGAAATCATACTGAGAACCCTGGTGATTGGTGATGAGAGCATTTCAATTTAAATAGCATGTATTATAAGCCACATCATCCTGTGTCACTGGAGGCATAAGAGTTTTGTGCCTCCATTTTGTCTCCTGGGTTCTAGCCTCCTTAACGTATGTATATCCCAAAGCTTGTGTTAAGACAAAATAATTTGTTCCCCTTTTGAAAGGGAACCTTCTCATGCACGTCTGATAAAGCCATCAAACGCCCCGTTATTATGTGGTATAATGGCCCACAGGAGTGTTTGATTAGTGCATTTTCCTTGTCACATTGACAAGCTACGAGATACTATCTGCCTCGGGAGGCTAAAAGGAAGACTTGAGGGATAAAAAGGTCTATTGTTACTACAAGCATAATCTTGTGCCTGAAAATGCCTCAGGGGATTAAGACAGTTCTCTGGATGCATGGAGTGAGACAGTATATGTAAATTAGTTTTGTTTACCAATACTGCTGTGTTGTAATTATTCTATCCAGCTACACTTAAACTTAGGAATAAACTAGGGAATACTCCAACTGTGATCTGATTGCTTTCTTATTTATATCAAATATTGCTTTCTTTATAATGTGAAGAAGGAACTGGTGTTGATAATGACATGTCTGTGCAGACCTTAGCTAGGGAAACTCAGCAGTGATATTAAACATTAACATCACACCAAAGCTCCAGGCCTTGACATCCTCTAAGACTGCCTCACCTCCCTGAAAACCTGGGTCAGTAGGAGAGCTCTTCCACAAAGGGAAACAGCCCAAGAAATACAGGTCCACCTGAAACAGAAGAAGCTGCTCTTGCTTGCTGCTAAAGTTTGCCAGCGCTGTGTAGTATTGCTTTTTTGAGCTATTGCACTAGGGAAAAATGGAAACAGAACTACGTGGTGCTATGTACAAATATTGCTGAATATACCTGGCTAAGTGCATATAAGGTGAGGAAAATAAAACTAAGGAAGAATTGTAGGTCTGGGTGTGCTGGGTGAGGCTGGCTTGTCTCTTCATTTGCTTTTATTGTGGCAACACTGATGCAATTGTAATCTATCTTTCACAATAAGCCCCAAATATATATTTATCATGCCTGAAAGATGTATCGCTTTAAGAAAATGTTGCTTTTCCTGGTGGTAGAACAGTTGTTATGGTGACTCCTCTTCTTCTCTCATTTAATACAGGAAGCAGAACACTAAAATAAAAATCATTCCATTTATGGAATTTATGAGAAATACACTCTGAATCTGTAACACAAGCCAGAGATGTTTGGGAATACTTAACAGCGCATTTATTTCATATTATTTGACTTTTCATTCTGGAACTTGAAATTTTGTGGAAAGATGTAGTAATAGGAAATATATGGGAGGAAACATATTTTTATATATGGAAACATATTTATATATAGTATATCATATGCTCATGTATAATATTTATATAGTATTGTGGACAGTGAATGTACAAATGCTTTTGCAGGTTAGCTACCGACTGAGCAAAGGTTATATAAGGTTCTAACATTAAGAAGTAAGGTGGATTATATTTTTTTTCTCCTTGATGATTCAGTTTTTAACACCATTTTGTGCTTTATCCTGTGGGTGCTAATGATAGTCATATTGATATAACATTAAACAATAATCTATAATTTCTTGATGATACATACTCATATATTTCACAGGCTTTAAGCAGGAAAAACACCCAACGTACTTCTTTATTTTCAATTTTCCACTTAAATCAGAGATGTTTCTAAAGTTACGTTAGAGATTAAATTTTCCATAAGCATATAAATTGCATAACATTTTATGCTCGCTCCCAATTTTAAATAAATTTACCCCAACCTACCTGATGCTGGATTTCTACTTCATAACTAAAAAGCTGAGGCAGTTAAATGGGCAGGTTAAACCCAGATGGAGGTTATGTCCACAGCCAGTACAGATGTGATTCTGCAAAAACTCGCTTTATCTATGAGAATTGGAGGATGTCCTATATTGGCCAAAGCTTCTAGGTGGACATCAAAGACAGGCTGCTCTATAGAGTGCTTGATCCCTATACAGTGGAGATAATGCCATTTTTAATGTGTTTTCAGTCATGCTAAAGAATTTGCACGTCCACAGCGTGTGATGAAGGAAGAACATGGACTGAAGCAGTCATTGCCAGGAAGGAGAAGGAGGAGTTGATGGTGAAGAGGGCTCAGGCACAAAGAGAGAAGGTATCTGCAAAATTTTCAACCACAAATCTTTAGAACAGGAGAAAAACCAAATCAGACAAGGGAAAAATATCTTTAGTTTACAAGTCAGAATGTAACCGGGGATGTGTTTGGAAAGAACGAGGGACTGCAAATGGGCAAAAGTGAAATCAGTCACAGGAAATACACAATCCAATAATATTTCTCATACAAAAACACTAAAAGGTACCTGCGGGGAAGTGTTGTATTTGAACTACTATGAGAAGATAATTTCCCCAGGAACAGCGTTATCATTTTATCAGTGTCCTATAGGAAAGTAGCAGCATCACAGTGGATAAGAATTGCTAAAGTTTTATTAGGACCAGACTATCAGTGTAACTTTTTAATGAGCAATTTATCACCCTTACAAGATTTTTATTAACCTTGTCTGTGGCTGAAGATGAATTACTTTCCCAATCCAGGGGCCGACTGCCACAGAGCATCCCCTTATCAGCAGCAGACCATTCGCTTAACAAGTAGCTCTCATGGCAAGAGGGATTCTTACTTCTTGGGCCTACTTGAGTTGGAGACAGGTGCAGATGCCAGTGCCACCTGCTGAAAGGTTGTAGGGGCTCTTAGGAGGTGTCAGGGTGCGCAAAAAGGACTTCCGGATGATCTGGCAGGTTTGCCTCCTTATCTGCCCAAATGCAGACTGTGCTTGGGGAGATTTAGATTCGTCCCCCCTAAGACAGATTTGTAAGTGTTCCTGTCCAACCCTCTGCCCCATGGTTGGAATGCAAACCTCTGCTCCATGCCTGCATGGAAAGACAAGGCAGCTCCCATCCCTCAGGGCTGTGCTTACAAAGTGAAAACACAGCTCCTGTGGGCCCCGCAGCTTTTCCACCCTGACTTTGAAGCCCTTATTTTTCATACCCTCATACTTCCTCTGAAATACCCGAAATACAACATCCCCTGGCCACCAATCAGTCACAAAGGGTTTCTACCTAGTATTTGGGTAGAGGTACCTGCAGTACTTGGATGGCAGGAGGTGGAAGGTGCCCACATCACTGGTGATCCCAGCCTGAGGTGCCTATTTCCATGCTGAAGGACCAATTTGACCAAAAGTCCCCATACCCTGTAATCTTCTGTCACCTCCAGGCAGAGATCCTGCTGCTCGTAGCCTTGTTCTTATTTTATTTTATTTTAAGGCACCACTTTAATTAAATGATATGTTTTGGAAACCAGATTAGACCAAGGAATGACATTTTCTGTGCTGAACCCCTGAGCTCACCCCAAAAGCAGCCCAGAGCGGTTCAGCCCAGCCCCGTGAGAGAGATGCTTAAGCAGGTTTGCCGAGACCAAGCAGACAGGGACAAAGTCAGACAGACAAACCCCAAGTCAGTCCAACAGGATCCACTTTAGATCAAACTGATTATTATATGGCTTAGGTTGAAAATGCAACCAGGTAGCCTGTTGGGGTTTTTTAACGACTTAAAAACGATTTAACGACTTTTAACGATTGGGCATTTTGGGGGGGTGATTTTTTTTTTTTTTTTTGCCTTTAATAACTTTGCACAAACTCTTTGTAAAGCTGCTCAACTGATATGTAAATGATCTTTAGGGGGCAGGTTAAAATTTATTTTTCAACAGATACCCTCACAGCTAAATACCTTAAAATTCTTCACTTAAGGGCATTCCATTCAACTAGCTTATAACTTTCATATTACACTACTGTAATGACCTTTTTATAAACATCCAACTTGTATTCATGAAAATTTGATCTATTAGGGGTGTTGGGAAGTGGGAAAAGACTGTGGTTTTCTGTTGTTTGATGATAAAATGTCAATTTGAAGAAACTAAAAAGAGATGCCTCTGAAACACGAGGAAATGAATACCTGAAATGTGCCCACTGACCCATTCATTCCCACCCATTCTATCAAAACACTCCAATCTATGGGCTTGCAGGAACGAGGAACCAAACCCATAATGTACCATGAGATAAGGAATTCCCAAGCACATTCTTAACTTGACTGAAGTAGATGGGTATCACAGTGGTATTAATAAAGAGATAAGACGTGCAAAGGCAAGTTACCTGGAATTAAAAGTGAAATCACCAAAGCAGAAAAAAAGGCAAGTGATGTCTTAGATTAGAAAAACAAGACCTTTTTGAGGATATGAAATAATATAGAAAATGTCCTTCAGTGTTTATTGCAGTGGCAAACAAGGCAAGCACTATTGCAGGATTTACCTAGGCTAAATGTATATGAAAATGAACCCTTAAAAATCTGTATTCCGCTTTATGGAAGCAAAAGGACAAAATTTTGGAGAGCACATCTGCAACTCACTGCAGCATAAAAACATGTCCCAACACATTGCCATACTAGTGATATATCAAACCAGGGGGAAATGAAATTCAGCCTTCCCTCCTTCTGTGTTGCTGCCAAGGGACAAAAATATACCATAGGCTAAAGGTTCTCTGCCAGCCCCAGCCAGTTACAACATAACATACAATTAACTTTCACAGCTGGTCACAGGCTTTGTCAGAAGCCTGGGGAAAACAAAAGAGTCCTGTGTGTTGAACCTGGTTGTGAATGTACTTTAAATATATCTCATTAAATCCAGTCTGAGTTACAATTGCTGCTGGCCGGGTTAGGCAGTTGATGGTGTGCTTACAGTACCACATGGGAACAATGCAAGGTGATCTATCTAGTCAATAAAACCCCTTAACTTCCGTGGTCTAAATTGCTTTTGGCATTACACTATATGCAGCCACAGCGAGATCACTGAAATTATGCCTTTTTCCTACCTTTGGCTTCAATCCTGCCCACAATTACACACACACTCACCATTTACCATCAAGACTTGTTCTACTTAAGTGTTTGGACCTTGTCTGTTAACTCCCTGTGGCCGAAGCTCTCGCTGTATCGCATGTACCTCTATGGGTGGCTATCAAAAAATCTGTTTCTGCAGTAGTTGCTCCTTGCTGGATCCAAGGAAACACAGAGGGAACCGTGAGTTCTCACTTAACTGCTCAGAAAAGCTGGCTCAGGGGTTTTTCAACTAGCAGACTGTTACTTGATGAATTTAAGCCATCAACCAGAAGACTTTCTCTCCTTATAGTCCTTGCATGCATGCTTTAGAGGTTTGCCACAGGCCTCAGGGGGCTGTGGGCCACTCTTTTGTCTGATCTCAGAGTAAGATGGGCAGGCTATGTGTGTGCACCAGGCTAAAGTGATTATTTGGTTACCAGACTGGAACCTGACTCTGTGTGTTGGACTTGAAGCATTTGGACCTATCTGAATTCATCTGTATCGGTATGATTTCAATACAGGCTCCTCAAACCAAGATTTTTAAAGGGATGGTCACCTAATGTTAATTTGGGCTTCTGGTTGCTCAGCATAAGTAGTAGCTATTCAGAATGATGAATGATACAGTTCCTCTAGATACATAGATCTGTTTATTTTAATTAAAATTATCTTCTCTATCAAGTTCTACCGTAAGATAAGCTGAGGTGAATCAAAGCAGATTTAATCATTTCAGTTGTGTTCTTGTAACTGGTTCCAAACAAGCCCCTGACTCTTGTAACGGCCCTAATGAAATTAATGGTAATTTTGTCATGGATTCGAGTGATGTCAGGATATAAACACCAACACATGCTGCATATAGAAACTTTTTTCTTCTCCATGTCATGTTCTGGATAACGGCAAAGATAACATCAATCTGTCTTTAATGTACTGGCATAGCTTAATGCCCTCAGTACTGACTTAAAGACAAACAGAGCTTTTTTTGTCTACGGCATTGAAGCTGATGGAGAATTGAGTGAACCATGACTTCACACAGCTAAGGACATGGAAGTATGCTTAACTGTCTTAAATTTCTCTGCAGAAAAAAAACAATGAAAATATATTTATATATGTAAGTAGGTGATCCATTTAAAATAACTCCTAGATATAAATGTATGCCTTTTTTAGTTCTATCTTTCACAGCATGTCCAGAGAAAGCTTGGTATTATATGTACAGCAGCCTTATGTGAGCCGTGTAGTTTCATATTCCATTTTAATTATGTTTTTACTTGTCATTCACAGCATGATGTTTCTGCTAGCAAGGAATAATATCCCAGCCCTCCTAAGACTACTTTAACATATGTACATTCCTGCAGGAAGGCTGTGAATTTAATGGATAAAGAGTGCGTTTTGTTTGAAGATTCACAACAGCTCACCTTCAGCTTTTCTCAAGGTTCTCCCTGTTTCCCTACACCTATTACTAGGAGAAGTTAGGTGAGTTCTTAATTTTACTTACTCTCGCTTCTTTTCTAAAGCAGATCTTCATCTGAACGTTTTTTCAGAGTGATGGAAGCCAACACAGTGCGTAAAAAATAAACACAATCATCCGAAACTGCTCCAAGGAGTGGCTTTGCTAGGAAAACTTATCCCATTCTGTATGCCCATCCATTTAATAATCAGCACTATAAACTTCCCCTCAGAAACTGTGCACAATTAGTACGATGTGATAGTTTCTTTGCCAACAAAAGCCCCTACATCTGTTTGTACTTCCAGAAACTTTAGCCTAAGAACTAGGCATGGGAGACAGTAGTAAACCATTTAAATAGCCACACAGGAAGGAAAAAGGTGATCTGAATTTCATCGTACATATATGTGTAACCCAAACCTCTCTTAAAAACACACGTTTATAGGTCATAAAAAATATAGTCATACATAGACCTCTCCCCTAGTAATGTCACTGAGGAGTGGCACCAGGCACAGGAACTGAAATAATCTGTGCTCTTAAACATTGGAAGGGTCTCCGGCATGTTTTTTGGCATTGTCTGATTTGCACTTTCTCTCACGGTTTCCAGGCTCGCTCTGGGAGATACTGTGAGCCAAGGGCCATTCCCAACAGGCACCTCACCTGTTTTAGCAGGTAAGAGAGTATAAGACAGGATATTTGGTTCCAATTGTCACCATTACCATGGAATGTGTCCAGGCAACTTTAATAGTGCAGTAAATTCTTAAGGAACCCCAGTCCACAGTGAAGGGAGCTAATTTGGCTTTGCACTTAGGCTGCTTAGGGGTGAGCAGTCTTTAGTTTACACTTCAGTATTTATACAAAGAACTGCTATTTCACTCCAGTGTGCTTGACTCAGGTAGAGAGATAATCTTTCTGCAGCCTTGGGACTTCAATAAAAGCATCTGCTTATCTGCTTTGTTGGCACGTTTCATCTCTGTGCAAACTCCTAGTAGAGCAGAGAAGTTTTCCACTCTTTTGATTTAGGAAATTGTGCTAGATACAGAAGCTAACTTGGTGTATCATTGTTGCCATTAATTTAAAAAAAAAACAAAACCAAAACCTAGCAGATCGTAACATGCTGATTTGTAGACAGCAAGGCCATATGAACCATAAGGTTCGTGGCAGCATTCATGAAACAGCAGCTTCTGTCAGGATCCTGTTACCCAGCAAAAGCCTCATCTCCTTTAGTTTCCTGAAACTGGATATTAATTCATGTAGAAAATCAGCTCCCCTTCATGCCCATTTGCAATTTATATAATTTGGGAAAAGCTCATTTCTGCATTTCACCAAATACATTTTACGGTTCAGTTTCTATGTTCCATTGTCAGAATGATGTTCTTGCATGTGGAAAGAAATAATAGCAGGCACTTCCAGGATGCCAAGTTCTACATGAAGTACCCAGCTCACGTACAGAGAGCTAGCTGTGCTGTACTGATAGAGAAATACTTTGTGCCTGCAGTGGTGTGTAGCTCTGAACTTTTAGGTCCTGGACCTGAGGACTGCTCTAATCCCAATCAGTATTTCGCTTGCAATTTTTTTCTCCCTTGTGGAAGTTGCTCAGAAGGGAGCTTCTTCATTGTTTCCAGTGACTGCTTTTACCCCACTTGACATCTTCTCTGACCCACACAGCTTCATCTGTCCCAAGTGAAGCTTCTTGGTGGAGCACTGGAACAGGTTGCCCAGGGAGGTGGTTGAGGCCCCTTCCCTGGAGACATTCAAGGTGAGGCTCGATGAGGCCCTGGGCAACCTGGTCTACTAGATGACCTTTGAAGGTCCCTTCCGGCCCAGATGATTCTATGGTTCTATGATTCTATGATTCTTGCTTCCTTCATTAGAACACTTGCCTCAGTCTGGAATGGGAGACTACAAATAAATGCTGCTGTGTGCTCCTAGATAGTATTAATTAATCACCAGGATAAGTGCTTTTAAAGAAGAGAGGAAAACAAAACATATTCTTCAGACTTTTTTTTTTTTAAATTCTCGTTCTGGAGGGATCTATCTTTCCCCAAAACAGCTCATAGCCAGATTTTTAATTATGAGAGCCTCTGCCTTCCAAAGAGCAGGACAAGTTCTGCAAAGATAAATTAGTTCCTAAGGAAGTCTGAGAGAATATAAAGGACTGTCCCTCTGAGATCACAGTGAAGGTAAAAAGGAGCTTGTAATAGCATCACATCCTAGTGGAGCCCTTCTGCCGGGCAGGAATAACTCCACAGGCAATATTACAGTTCACACTCAGCAAAGGACTGGTGTGGCCTGAAACTGAACTTCCTCACATGATATCAAAATGCATTCCCATTGCCTTCACTGCGGCACTATCCCCTTTCAGTGAATTTAAACACAGCCAAAGCCGTGAAAGTAGAGTTTATACAAAAAAAATCCCCACATTTACATATTGGAAAAGGTATTGCAGACACTGTCAACCGAGAAACTGCAGACTCTTTGTGACAGGAGTGCTCTGTGACTTTGTGCTAGTCAGAGTTTTGCATTTAATTTTGCCTGTGAAATGCAGCCCATCAGACAATGTCACTGAGAATGCTTGTTTTGAGTTGTGGTTGTGGTACAAGTTCCCTCTGCTTTCCAGAAGGGCTCAGCGAGCAGCTAGCCAAACCTAGCTGGGTCTTGGAATCCCTTTTCTTCCTTGAATAATGCATATCCATAGGTCCTCACACACCAAAGAATGCCAAAGTGTATTTTAATGATATGCAATCTTTAGCATTGCCATGTAGCTACTTCAAGGGTGAAAGAGAACAAGTAGCTCATGTGGTATCATGCAGCTGCAGTGTTTGGAGGCAGCAAAATTGTGGCCAAGGACAGAAAGGTGAAGCTACTTCATGTATTAGTCTGAAGATTTTTAATGTCTGTGCTGCTCAGACAGAAACACAGGCTTTTGAAGTCTGGTCTTGAATATTCAGTATGTAGAGAGCTGAAGGGAATTCAATGTACCCAGTGCAGACAGGAAAAGGGAAAACTCAGTTTTTCACATTAGTTTTAGCAACTGATGCTCGAAATGCTACCAGCTGTGATATTTAAAGTTTCATCTGAAAACCTGGAAATGCCACTATCTAATCTAAGCACTATCACCACTGCAAGCAATGCCTTCAAACACTCTCCCATGATGCTGTGAACTGTTTGAGAAGGTAGAAATAGGATTTTGTATATCAGCACAAGTGGATTGTGACATTTCACCAATGTTATGCTTTCTCAGCCACCACAATAGTCTCTGCAGTGCCTTGATATGTTGTCCTCTGTCCTCAACTTCCTTCTTCCCCAAAGACCTTGGCAAGGATGTTTCTGGAAGAGGACTAGTCTACCCATAATCTTTGAAAGCTGCTAGGTTCTTGAAGGCATGACTGGGCCCCATGTTTTGTGTGTAGTCACACCAAAGACTGTTGCACCCTGATCACTAGAGCCACAACACTTCCACCGAGCCACCATCCTCAACGGTGGGGCCGGTGGCCTCCTTTCTCACCCTCTGGGACAAAGCAATCAACTTTGGAGCTGGAGGTAGAAAAATAACTCTAAAGTCAGTGAGTCCTGAAATAAAACCAGAGAATGATAAAAAGACATAGTTACCTCTCAGAAACACATGACCAGAGCAAAGCAGGTGACCAGTAGTCTGGAGGACTGAGGAGGAGGAAAAGGCATGAAGGTCTGTGGAGCTGCATGTGGAGCTTTCCTGTGGGATGAGCTGGGTTGGAACTGGCCATCAGGGTCTGGGTTTGCTGTGGGGTGACACATCAGGCATAATGTGTCCCTGGCTCCTGGCAAAAATACCCACAGAGTGAACCTACATCAGTGCTCACTCATTGCTCACACAGGTCCTTCCAATGTGCTTTTAGGACACGTTCTGGTCACACAGTAAACCCCACAATTTGGGTTATACCCAAATACCACCCCACCATACCACGGTGGAGTATCTGGGAGAACAAAAAGTGATATAGAATTGGTACTTCCCTTTTACAGTCTTATTCTTGTGATTCATTTCTCACATGATTTTTGATAGATATAGCAATGATATCACAATATTTGACCAAGCCCAATACAGGGTGGAAGAAAAATCAAAATAAAGAGGCAAGGAAAAAAGAAAAAGCACAAAAAGCTGGTGTTATAGGACTTACAACATCAAAAATCACTAGCTATAGAATTGTCTGTGTTCTTCAGAAAAAAAAAAATGTTCTTTGATTAATATTTAAGGGGCTCAGAAAAGTATATATCACAGTATCAGCAACTATCAACAATACAATAGATAGCATGGGAGTACTAGGAAATAAAAAGACACCATAAATGAAGAGAGGAAAAGCATCCCTAATAGCACATGTAGTTTGTGCTCTCTTGCATCAAGACACTCTCCATCACAGATCAAATAAAGAGTTGCAGTGTAATTTTAGATGGCTAACGAAAAAATGAAGTCCTATGGAGAGCAAAAAGCTGGAGAAAGTTTTGGTCTTCTATCTAATGAAACGATTAAAGAGAAACCATTTTTTCCTCCTGTAATGGAGGATATATATCCACATGTGGACACAACCTGGGAAACCTCTGATTGATGAAGTGACCCAAAGGCAAAGACAGCTGTCTTCAGTGCATGGAATAAGAGCCTGAGGAAAGAAGGTGAACTAAGTGTGGAAGCGTCAAGGGCTATGATTTTTAAATTTTGTACCAGAGAAGTCTAAGTTGAAGTCCATCTTCAGGAAAAAGAAACGACCAGCCAGAGACTCCTGGCAAAAGGATTGTGTTGGAAATACTTCAATGACCTCTGTCTAGCATGAGAGACACCCATAACCCCTGAAACACGCCTGGGCAGCTGTCAGCTTCACCCTTTCAAACACAGCACAGTAATATCAACAGCCTGGTGTCCTATATTAAACCGGCTCCTCTGAGAGACTCTGAGACTGATGATTTCATGTGAATTTATCAAATTTTGGAGCCTGTTCCAAGCTGTTTTAGAAGACAGAGCACACAGGAAAAAAGGAAACTGCTGGAGATAATATCCATCTGATCATTTCCCTTAGGATTTTTATGGCTCAGATTTTCATGGGAAAGTCTTATTTTCAAATTAAACCCATCTATACTTGATACCACAAAAGCAGGACTGTTTCCCAAGTGTTGCAAAGGCTCAGGGGCCAATGCACTTTACACATTTGCCATCTGATCCATTGCCCAACAAAACTCTTCCTGATCCCTCACGGAATTATAATTCAATGCAACTTTCATTCTTCTCCACGCAGTGTCCACTGTTGTCTTTATCTTCTTTAGTCCCTTCCCCTACTCATCCCACAAGATACAGGTTCTTTCTGGTCCGGTTATCTATACAATTTTAAATATCTTTTCGACACATTAGGGATGTATGTTGTGCACACCTCACTTTTGCTCAGAATGTTTTATGATCATTATTAAAAAAATCAGCACTGCACATCCTGCAACATAGTGCTCTAAGGTTCATAATTAAATCAAAGAAGTTATGGCTGAGGGACATGCAGGGAGAGGATTGCTTTGGTTTACTTCTCTCAAGGAGAGCAATACAGAATGTCTAAATTTGTATGTAAATGTTTTAACACAAAATCTCATTTTTAAAAAAACAATATCTGTATTACAGATTTATATATTATGACTATGAAGAACATCATTTGTGTTCAGGAATGACAAGTAAGTTTTTCTTATCTCTTGAGAATAAAATGTATATGGTTTAAAGTTCTTTCATGTTTTCAGCACAGTGTTTGGGCATCAGTGTAAATGAGAATCACATCCTATGAGCATCAGGAGTTTAGAAATCCTGAATGGTTTTCCATAAAAAGCTTCCACGTGAGTATACAGATATCAATTAGTACCTGAAAGATACTGATTTCCTAATAGCTGCTAGGACAGGGAGATAGACTGAATCCTTTCTTGCTCACTTCCCCCAAGCATGAAATCTGAGAATTTGGTTGAAGCATTAAATGCATTCATGTGACCCAATAGTATGAGAACTGAAATTAGTGAAGGTGACATGCCTTCCCATGCCAATTCCCAAATCATTTCAAACCCCATTCCAGTTACATAATGCAAATGTTTTCCCATAACATCAATCAGGAAATGCACACTAATATTAAAATCATTAGTATTTCTAAGTTTAAATGGAGCCTGAACTCATAAAATTTGCTACTGGTTAATCAGTATGAAATCTATTCCTTTTGCACCTGTTCATGTCGGTTGAAGCTAGATAGTAGATATGCAAGCCCATAAACATGAGAATTTACTGAAAAGAAAGCAAGAGAAGTGAAAGGGTAGTCTTTTGGCATCATTCTTATTGCTAAGGAAACCATCTCCTTTCGCAACAGGCTACAATACCTATTATATCTCTGGTGCCTATTACATTTGCTCCAGCGCAGTTCATTTCATTGCATGGCAGTAGAAAGAATTTAAAGTCTCCTCACTAGTAAATGGATACATTTAAAAGCATTGCCTGGTAACTGCTTCAGTTGCTCCAAATTTCATTATTTAACCTGTATATATTTTTTTTCTGACAGCTGCTATTGTTCATAGGCTGATGTCTTTGACATATCTGTTTACATAATATTCAGTACCTGGGAACACATACGAGTATTTTAAATAATGCATGCAGTGTGGTGAAGAATGAGTCCCTTTTTTAAATTGCTTTCAAGCCATGATAACATTCACATCAGCATACAACATGCCAAGCAGGATGCTGCAGCAGGATGAAGGTAGCAGACGGGAATAATGCAACTGAGTTGCTTTGCACTGTAGGATCAGGACTATCATGTTAAACAAAAGAGGGTATAGAAGTGAATTTAGACACCAGAGCCCGGGGTGCTCACATTAATTCCTAGCCTGCTCTGTTTGGGACTCTTTTAATGGGGTCTCTTCAGGAAAAGTCTGCTCTATAGGAATCAAACATTACAAACTGTGGACACAAGCAGGTCAGTGCCCTTGGCCTCTGTAATATAGCAGTTTACATACAACTCATAGTATATCTACATGGCAAAATGGAGGTTCTTGCACAGATACTCAGAGTCACAGAAACCTGGGTGGGTCAATACAGGCATAGCTGCCCAGTGTTAAATTGGGTTTTACCATCTGGAAACCAGATGCAGCCCAGATGTGTTGGGTGGCAGAGCCGGTTGCACAGTGTGACTGAATCTGGACCAAAAGCGACACATTACATGTCACTGCCTGGCACCTTGTAGCCTGTTGTTAAAGTGCTGTAATTTGTCAAAGAAGAAGGTTCATCTTCTATTGGTTAATTAGTATGGAAATCATGAGGAACCTTTTTGGAAAAGCTAGACTCCCTAACAGTACCTATGTGATGTTTGATTAATTTCTGCTGCTGAACTTTCTATTCTGTATGTTTAATGTTGCTTTAAAAAGTCCCATGATATCATTTCCTTTAATCAAAACTTTTTCTTTCTTAGCCTGGAAAAAAAAAAGAGGGGATAAGTCTGATACTTTCTCCCCCCTCAAAGATGTGACACTTGCACTCTTTGTTACTCCTACCTTCAATAACTGCATTGATATTTTTGGACATGACACGCAACGTGATCGTGACTAGCGAGCAGTGATTTAATCATATTGGCTTCCACAAGTGTTTTCTGTCTCCTAATGTTGTTTGCCTACAGAGCTAATGATAACATTTTCTCCAGTCATCTCAGCTAAGTCTGCTCTATCGCACACAGCCCTGTTCAGTATGTAACCACATGACATATTCTTGGAACAGAGTAGAATAGGCTCTTGTATGGGCTTTTAAGGATTTGTTGCCTTTGGTGAATCTCAATATAAATATCTATGGGAAGAAGAGGTGAAAAAGTTATCCATTCTCTTCATGGTAATTTTTTAAACGTAATAACCAAACTTATCCTTAAGTTTATAAATTAAAATATTGCTAAAATGTCAAGGTTCAGTCCTACTCTGACTCTAGTTTCAGACTAGCAAGATACATTTGACTCATAGAATAAATAATCATAATACTTAAAAAACAAATCCAAGGAATACATATCTGAAAGATCACTTACAGCAGCAGGGTTCATTTGGTGCTTGGTGGGACAAGTCTCTCTGACCAACCACATTTCACAAAGGAAACACAGGGAAGAGTGCTAGATGGAACACTTAGAGCTGAAATATTTATGCATTGTATGTACCTAGGGAAAAGTGAGACTGCAGGCATTTCTCCTCCATATGGATCTGTGTGGCCCAACACTTACTGTTACATCAACATAAAACATTGCAGGGGGGCCTCAAACTCTACGCCCCCCACCTCAATCCAACCACTATAGCTGACATGGTTGGACCACCTGAAAGCTTTCATTGTATTGTTTTCAAAGCTGTAATATTTATAGTGTAGGTAGGATATTTCCACCCTTCTCCAAAAATAACGTGTCTCCCGGGGCTGGTGTTTTCAAGGGCAGCTAGGGAAACCTGCTGCTGAGGGTTTGCAAGATCTTTTGATGCATAGAAAACGCCATTCGCTGAACATCATCCAGATATGTCTTTTTCTCGAATGTAGCCCAGACAACAACATGGCCAGACTCCCAGATTTGGCATTTCTTTGGCTTCTGCCTCTGTCACCTCCTTTTTACTTCAGCTCCACTCAGCTCCCACTGCCTTAGGGATGCAGTCCAGCACCTGTTACAGAACCACAGACTCATAGAGTTGTCTAAGTTGGAAGGGACCTTTAAGATCATCGAGTCCAACCACATTTAAATGAGGAGAAAAAAATGCTTCCGCCCCCATTTGTTTCAATGCATAGGTACCTTCTCAAAGGAAGAGCCCCACATCCCTATGCAATGTCCCAAATGCTTCCCTTTTTAAAATAAACTCCTTATGCAGAGAAAGAAAACACAATTCTTTCCCTTCCTAAGGGTCTTTTGCCCAAAGTTTCAACTTTGAAGCGCAGCTGGGTGCAATGGGTTCAGGTGGATCATTTTGGCTGCAGCCATGTGTGGATATAGGGTTTTGCCTATCACTTATGGAGAACCTTTAATGCTGTTGTTGGTACTGCTGTAAGAGGAGGGATATGAAGCTGTAAAATTGCTCATTTTGTTCAGCTTGAAAGGCAAATAAGAATAGCAGCGTTTGGCTACGACCAGCAGCAGATGGAGGTTAGAGAGAAAAATAATAAGCAGAAAAACACCAATGGACCAGCGTAGTCAAGAGAGGTTGATGAAGTGGCATTTTCTTCCTCATGATTTCCTAAAAATGTAGTTGCTCATGACTTATAAAACTCTCTTGTTAAATTTAAAGGGCTTTAGGTCAAGTCCATCATAGTGTTGAGTGCCTGTCCCATATTCCTGGCAAATAAATCACGTGGCTTTTTGACATTTTTCCTGCTGGGTAAGCAGTTGCTGTGTCTTACGCTGTGGTGCGAGGCTTGTCAGATTGGTGCAGTCTAAATTAAAGAGCAATTTTAACTCAAATGCCAGCCTTCTTTCAAGGGAGACTTGTTGCTTTTATGTTCCCCTCTCTCTGACGGGTTCTGTTTATGTAGTGGAATACTTGTAGATTATAGAAAGGCCCTGTTATTTGGTTTAAATATTTTATTTTAACACTTCACGCGTATTTGTATAGTTTCAGGGTTTCATATCTTTAAACCTCTTACATTGATCTGTTGAGTCTGGTAGGAGCCGTATTTGTCACTTCCTCAGAACACAGCAAGGCAGATGCACAGCTCTTTTCCAGCCTTGTTTTGTATTCTACAGCCCACAGGTTTTCTGGACAAAAGCCTGAAGTCCAACAAAATTAGCATTGCATAAAAACACACAGAACTTCCATGATTTCTTCCTTTCTCATGTAAACTTGCCTTGGTTTAATTCTTTTAATTAGAGTGTAACTTCCGAAGTGAGATATATATTGCATAATCTTATTTCTTTCTTGGATATTTCTCTTCTGCAGTAACACATTTCTTATCAAGTGAATTTTGGGACTCCCTGCCACCCGTTCAAATGAAATTGTAAAATGAAATAACAAAATCAATGAAGTGTATATTAAGCATATTCATCACTAAGTCAGAGAGCTGCAAAAGTATCTGAGGTATCCCTAAAGGTCTCTCTCTCCCTCTGATTTCCCATGAGGTAGTCACCTAAATTCCTTTATTGTTCCATATCTTTTAACAAGCGTAGTATCCTGGGGCCTATATTATTTTTAATTAGAGTTGGGTTTTAATTCTTTCCTTACGTTACATTTATCAAGCCAAAACTTTGTCTTATTTGTTTCAAAATCTAAAGTCAATGAAGTAACACACTTAACTGTATTGTTAATAAAGAGAATTCATATTTTAGATTCTCTGAATGTTCTGCTCGAATTTTCACTTGGTAAAACATGCTGGGAAAAAGCCTTATGGAAGTTGGTAATTTCCTCTCATCCCCAAATTTGTTACAGCTGTATATTTTGATCAGCAAAGCAAATTAAGAATATGTTATGCTGGTTTAAACAGAAATATTAATGTGTCATGTATAAATTAATTCACTGCATTCCACAGAGATAAATGTAAATAATTTCTTTAGTGATTTTTTGTCTAATTGAAACAAATATATTTTAAAACTTACTCAAAATAGTGTTCTAGGTCCCTTTTAAATTGATTTCTTATATATTACATTGCAATAGAGCCATCATTCCACTTTCACTTCAGGTAATTTTCTGTCTGTGACCAATGGTTTAGAAAATTCTACTTTCTTTCAGCAGAAACATCTGCCTCCAAATTGTATCATAAGACAACCTTCAGGATGCGCACCAAGGGCAAGAAAATTGTCAACATACTCAGCTTCATAACTTCTTTAAAAAATTTCTTTGGTATCAAGTATGCTATTTGCAGAAACGAGCATGACTTCAGTTGCTCTCTCTTCTTGAGTTTTGAGCTTCTCTTAGGGACATATTGGCCTATTTAAAGTCATGCATATCACCCCACCTCTCTTCATCTCCCATTCACTACATTACTGTTATTAAATATATATTTTTTTCTCCTTCTCTGTATTTTGTGGAATCTCTGGGACGGTCTATTGACTTATCTGGAATTCTCACAGTCAGCAACACCAGCTAAAGACTCTCCTATTTCATAAGTAACAGCCTCGTCTGACCATGCATCTGAGAACATAAGTAGGGGAAAAAGGTGGTTGTGCCTTATTTTTGAGAAAAAATAGCCAAAATGAAAACAGTTCAATGTTTCTAAAATGATATTTTTTCACCATTTTGCTCTTGCCAGAACACTTTTATACATTGTTCAGAGTCTGAAAATAGCTTTCTTTATAATTGTTGATATTTTCAGAGTCAGAAAATTCTTCCTATAGCCAGAAAGGGGCATTGCTGCCCCTTTTCAGTCATGCTGTGGAGCATCTCTGCCACCGCCGTGGTCTGGAAGCCCTGGGCACTGGTCTGGGAAGATGGGGACAAGTGTTAGTGGCTAGCTGGAGGGAGCAACTTCTCTCATCCATTCGGATGTATGCCTTGTTCTGGTGGCAGGGCTGAGCAATGGTGATCATCCAGTGGTAATTCACTACACAGCGAGGTGTATGTATGTTAGTCCTAATGAGTATAAAAGCCCTTTCAGCATGTCATTCTCCCATAAAGCTGCAACTGGTCTGGATGGACACATTGCAGAACTGGTGGCTCACAGTGCCATGACCCCACTTACGTTTGCAATGTTGTGACACTTGGAATTGACCCTGATGCTGTAACAAGTATTACGCTTTTCCAAAGTAAAACTATTTGATGACAGCATAACGGGGGATGGGAGGCTAACTGTAGCCCAAGAGATAGTCACTAACTCCTGCAGAATCAGCTCTGTATTATATCAGATATATATTATATAGCATAAAACCATGATTCAATATCCAATAGTGCTTCGGTGTTTGTTCTGCTCAAGTCAATATGATGTACAGCAGATAAAAACACTTGCTCACTTTGTCTCCTCTTTCCCTGCAAAGAAGTTGCTTACTCTCAAATAATCACAAAGGTTTCAGGTTGTCACTAAATATGACAAAATGAGACACTACCATGGTGAAAATCAATAGATTTTCTGTAAATTATTTTAAGATAAACATCTCTTTGGTGGAACTGAAAGTTTGTTTAGCATGAAATCTAACCAACATGTAAGATACTTCGGAATGCTAAAGTTTTACAAAGTGTTTACAATACAACTGATTTACAAATCAGTTGTAAATCTACGGTCTTCCCTTATATTTTGGGGACAACATATTTTATGAAAGTTGCACTTACGGATTCTAGTGAAGAATATGGCCCTTTGTGTCATTTTAACATCTTGCACGAATCTCAGTAGACAGACTCTATAATCCAACAATCACAATCAATGCCTTGTTACACCGTTGAACAGAAAAAGGGTTCTTTGACAGGATGATTCAGTGTTATACATGCTAATGTGAGCCATAGCATCTGCAGAATAGCTCATGAATACCCCAAATACTGTTCAGCACTCTAGTCAGAGATGTGTTTTACTTAGCTATAGTGCCAAGATGCCGTTTCATTAACCTTATTTCTCTTTCTTTTCTGTGAGGCATAATTCTGTTGTAGCTTAGACTCACCAGGATACGTCATGGATACCAAGTAGAGTAAATAGTATTAACATAATATGCACAGTCTGTGCTTCCAATTTCCATGCTTCACACAGGAAGATGTGTAATGACTAAAGTCTGACAGTTTAATTTATTCAGCCCTATTAGACTGGTTTGTTAAAAAACCCTTCAATTTCAGATTCATTTTCCTTTTCTTAAACCATGAAGAAGGAAGTAATTTACTTCCATCCTGCCTTAATTTTTAACTGACCTGTACTGCATACAGTTAATGGAAGAGCTCAGATTTTTCAAATGTCAGCAGGGACCCAGTCTCTAGTCTATATTTAAAATTCTGACCACTTCTTGGTACTGACCTTATGCCATAACCTCTCAAAGTCAAAGAACAAATGAATTAAATGTATCTTCAGAAAATGCACAAAGTTAGAAATGCTGTATTAGAATTAAGTTTCCAGGATGAGGTAGTTTGTTACAACAGGAAGGAAACTGTTTCATCTTCAATTTTAGCAAAGTTAAAAGCAAACCAAAAGAGAATCCATACTATGTCAAATACTAATGGAAATAAATGAATTGTAAAAATTGGTAAACATTAGCATATTCTTCTGGAATTGAACTTTTTCAGAGAGATATAACTAAAACCTTAGTTCAAGTCTCCATGACAGGTTTGCACCGTAACCCTAAGCAAATCACTTATGACCATATTTTCCAAGTATTTAGACACTATTTAGACACACCATTTGACATTTTTCTGTGTCTGTAGCCACTCTGTGACCTTGAAAAAAATCAGCCTCTCTGTCATAAAGTTAATTTCTATTGCTGGGAGGACAGACATGCTGACTTCGCTCAGAGATGGGGTGGTAAGTACATTAAAAACTGGAGTGACTGATAACTTCAGTAACTTAAAACACAAACAAAGAAAGTTTACTTGTAAATCTCAACTTTCCAACATTCACAGAGCTCAGATTTTGAATTTTGCTCTGTTCAGTCTCTGATCATCTATTTCTAGCAAACTTCCCCTTCAGCCATAACAAAAGGCACAATAATTAACCATGTCAGAATAGTTAACCTGTAGAGATCACATTACAATCCAAAGGCTCTCAAGGTTTGGCTATATGTGAAAAAGTTTTGGACTGTGCTACCAGCTTATAGCAAAATACTTATTTTTAACCACTTCAAAGATATCGTAACCTAAACCAAAATCCACCACTCACTTGAACTTTTTGTAAGATTACAATATTCACTTAAAGATATGTAATCTAAGTCATGATACTTTATTTTTGTCATACACCAAGAGCACATATGAACAGTTATAACCATGTGGTTGATGAGTAGGAACTCATCAAGTCATGAATTGCAATCCTGAATTCTGTACTCCATTCTTTGCCTAAAACCAGCATACACTTTTCACCCAATCAAGCCTCTACACTCCAATCTGAATTCCACATAGTGACTTCCTTGGTTAGCAGTGAAAGCAGCTACTGATGAGTGAAATGATCCAAACAATTAACTGTGCAATCCAATATTCCACTCACATTCGGACAGAAATAGAGAGTTTTGAAAATTCAGGGAATATTTAGACAAGAAAATTGAACTTAATGCCATTACTGATAAGGGAAATGAGGAAAGGTCCCTCAATGGCTAAAAATGTGCTCATTTTGAATTACTTAATGCAGCAATATTGTGTTGGGTAATTCAGCATGTTTTTCCCTTTTCTTTCCTTTCACAATAAAAATCAGTTCATTTGTTTCCAATACAAATGTAGCATCTGATTGCTTCGCAGGCACGCTGTGCCAGTGGTGTCACTACAAAAGAAATCTCTCTGTTGATCAAAGATCTCTGTCTTGTTATTGTTCCTCTCCTGGAAGTGGTACTGGCTGATGGAGCACACCCACAGCAGTTGCTCTGCCTCTGCTAGACCAATGTCAGTGTCTCTGAAGGTGGTAGGGCTTGCCAATCTTGCTATCTTTCATTCCAGGGCCAATGCCAGCTACTTGGTGAAGCCAGCAATATACTGAATGCAATTCCACGCTCACAAGGGTAGAGGTACATAAAAGCCTCCTTTAACAAATCAACAGTTTCTAATAGTGCCCAAGTTTTGACAGCAAATTGAGTAGAGATCCACCAGAATAGGAAGATGATACCATGTAATACTAAGTAATTTCAAACAAGGCCAAAAATATCCTATAGCCACTGAGTACTTGTGCAGCTGCACATGAGATTTCGGCTCTGCAAAATATTCCAGGAGGAAGGGTCTTTCCAGAGAGTTTGGCTCCAGCACGATGGCACTGACTCCAAATACCCATCTTGGGAAGGTTTGGCCTGTACTTGCATCTCATCATGGAGCATTACACAGCACACTGGAAAATGATGAGTGCTCGGGACCCTTTTTTGAAAGTGCTTCTTACTTAAATGCAAAACAAGTCAGAGAGAGGAACTCATGTTTGCACAAACACACTGGAGGAAACTCCCATTTGTTGAGGCAGGTTGACCCACGAACAGCTTGTAGCTCCTGAATGGCAAATCAATAGAAAAGCATGAGTTGACCCTTCAGCAATTCTTTTAATAACTTAAGCCCTGAAACCAGCAGCTCTCCACTGATTAGTGGCGAATGAGAAGTTGTCCAGCTTCACACATCACCAAGGTACATAAAAAGATAGTGCCTTCTCTCAGAAGTGGGTTATTAGATGACTAGGAGAATTTGGAGAACCTCAAGAGTATTTTCACAGTCATCTGTGGAGAAGAACAATGAGGCAGGATTGCAGAGCTGCCTGACCCTCCCCTGTTCTAAATACAGCTGGGCAGAAATTTCTCACTCAAGTGATTTTTCCAACTGCAAAATGACAGATCCTCAGAACTGATGTGTTATTGAGGAAAGGGCGTTGGTTTCAACAAATATTTGTTCCTGAAAATAGTTTTGCGAAAAAACACAACATTTTGTACCTGTCAAAATATCTATTAACTTCATTATTAATTGGGAGATTCCAATTAATCAGCTCTCCTAAGTTACTTATTTTCAAATTCAAGCTACTTCTAGCTATCTAAACTAACCAAGACATCATTAAAAATAAATGACCTATTTAATTTTGCTCATGAATAGTTTTCAAGATTTTAATTTTTCATCCTGATTTGAACAAGGGCCAGAACCAGTATTAACAAAGGAAATGAGTGGAAGAGAAACATTTTACTTCCAAACACAAGTTGCATTTAACTCCCAGCTGCTCGAGTTTGCAGAAACCTTCAAGGATCCATCTACTAACTTCTGCCCTACCAAGTGACTTTTCTTGGCACTCCTGTGCATTTGCTTCATACAGAGAACTTTGAAGACTCACCAGAGATGTTTCTTTTTCCAAGATTCTTTCTTTAAAGACATTTTTCAGGTGATGTCTTCTTCTAAAGTTCACATATATTGCAATAGCACAGGTGGGGCTCATAATCTCTCAGTTTGCAAGGTGTGGCAGGTTCTACAGCTCCACCATGGGATGTCCCTGCTAATGCAGATTAATGGGAGGGTGATTTGTAGATCCAGATTTCTATCCTTTGTCTGTAAATGCTTAGAATATACTGTTGTGGCTGCTGAGTAACAGCCAACAGCTGCCTCTTGTTATTCACCACCTCTAATTCTTCTTTCCCTTCTCATTGCTTCCATTTACTGTTTCAACAATGAGGGAAGATTAAAGAACTGCCAAAGATTAGAAATGCAAAATGCAGAAATGAAAGGAAAGGTTGCCTGGACTGGATGCCTGTAGATGACTTCCTAGAGCTTGTGCTGAGTTACAGATCAGAAGCCTAAGTGGATAGGGATGAAATATTGGCCATGTTCCCTTCTACACTCTAATTTCACCCTCCAACAGAAAAGAAAAGAGCAGGTCAGATTGTGGTCCAAGAAGGAAGAAGAAATATAATGATAAAAGGAACAAAGACAAAACGGAGTAAGCATCCCTTGGGATCCAGAACGCAGTTGAAATATGTTATGTTTTTCTAGATATGTCTTTCTGAGCATTACTCCACAACTAGAGGCTTTATTAAAAAAAATATAAATCCATTACTTGCAATCACCACTAGCAAATTAAATAACAAATTAGTATTTTCTGAGATTAAATTCCTTACGATGTGTTGCTTATATTTCAACTGGTTTTCCCTAACAAACATTTAACTTTAACTTATGGTAGAGCTGTGCACTGGCAGAGAGGAGGAAAAAAAAAGACTCAAGAGCAACGGATGCTTTCCACAACTGGAAACGCTTATATTAAGAGCACTTTGTGGGAAACTTTTTTTTAATATTTTTCCTTGAATAATTTACAGGGTAAATGATTCCATTTCAGACAACAATTTGAAGTGGTAGGGATGCTATTGTATGCAGAGGCTGTTTCTCTACAAATTCTTTTTCAAGTGCCTGCTGTACAATTCAACTGCAAGTTTCGAGCACGTCTCTTTGTGTTTGCAGTGATACAGAGGTATTCCCATAGGTGTGAAGTGTATTGAAGGTAAAGAAACCACTTCAACTTGACCTTTAGTTTATTAGTAGCATTTTGTCAAAACTTCTGAGAATTCCCATGACTGCTACATAGTATGTCATTAACCTGTTTGCATGAACCAGTGGAGGAACAAAATGCTGTATATCGTCTTTTTGTTCTCCATGTATATAGAACGTAGTGCTTAGTAGTCACCTTGGTACATAGCCCTCCCCAGCAATATGATAATATTTAAATTTAGAAAATGCTGTAGTAATGGGAGGAAAAGTTTTGAACTGTTGGCTTTAAAGTCCAGTCTGCAGCCCCTGCTTACTGTTGTATCAGCACCACCTACTGGTACCTCACACCCTTTTCCTTTGTAACGCTCTCTGAAAGTTTTCCCATTGCATTTTGTTTAAGCTCTAAAAATACTTTGGGAGGGGAGCATTACAAAGAGAGTTTGTTGTTTTCTAAGCTCTTTTGAGACCATACAGAACAACTTGTGCTGGTAGTGTTTGTTGTATGGAAAAGAGAATAAGGGGCTTATCCAAATCTCTTAAACCCTGAGTCAGGTAAACCTTGCTCTGAAAGCAGTAGAGAGGGTTGACTCTCCAAATCTGGAGAGTTGACTTCCTGGTTTGCATAATTATTTGACATGTAATCTAATCTAGTTCATCATATTTTTGCAACTGAAACAAAATTGGAATTATCAGCACAATGAATGATCCTGAAAAGGTTTGTAGACACTTCATTTCACCTGTTGTGACTGTGAATAGTCACACCATTTTAAAGGGGGAGATGCACCTCACCTCACACAATCATGTCCAAGAGTGTCCCCAGTCATCTGAGTGGGCCTGACCAGATGTGACTGCCATGATTTGTCCCAGAGAATCCCCCTTGCTATTCTTGCCACAGTACAGTTCATGTTGTGCTGAGACTGAGGCACCTCAGCTCCCCCAAAGTGTAATCAGTAGGTACCACGAGACAGCATCCATCCAAGGCTGAAGGAGGCATCAACAACCCTTCTGAGGTCTCTGCCTTGATTGCAATAGGTGCTCTACCAAGCTGACAGCCAGCATTAAGTGCAAATGCAAGCAAAGGTTCACGTGTGACCGATGGCTGCAGCTTAAATTACCAATAGTTGCATGTTCTTTTCCTGAAGGGACTACACGAGGAGAGTTGTGAGACACTACTGCTGCTAAAAACATTCGGAATACAGAAAGTCAAGACTGGCAGACATGTCAAAGGTCCTCAAATCCAGCCCACTTCAGTCATTAGCTGATACAATGTATCAAGGTATTTTATTAAACTGAAGTTGAATTCTACTTTCTTTTTGCTAGATGTCCAACTTTAGCATAGAAGCCCAAGTGAGGCAGAGAAAATTAATTCATACATTATGAGAGAGAAAGATAGGGACAAAGTCTGTTCTACTGGACTCCCTAGTTCAAGAAGAACAGGGAACTTTGTAGCAAAGAGCTACAAAGATGATTAGAGGCCTAGAACATTTCTCTTATGAGGAAAGACTGAGGAACTTGGGTCTTTTTAGTCTTGAAGAGAAGACTGAGAGAGGATCTGATCAATGCCTATAAATAATACTTAAAGGGTGGGTGTCAAGAGGATAGGGCCAGTCTTTTTTCAGTGTCCTCTTATTTCAGGACAAGAGATAATGGCCACAAACTCGCACATAAGAAGTTCTATCTAAACTTGAGGAGGAACTACTTCACTTTGAGGATGGAAGAACACTGAAAGAGGCTGCCCAGAGAGGTGGTAGAGTCTCCTTCTCTGGAGACATTCAAAACCCACCTGGACACATTCCTATGCAACCTGTTCTAGGTGGACCTGCTTTGGCAGGGGGGGTTGGACTAGATGATCTCCAGAGGTCTCTTCCAATCCCATATCATTCTGTGATTCCGTGATTCTGGGAAGCTGCCAGACAGTCATACAGGATAAATGCAACTCTGGACAAGCCACAGCAAATGATGAGCAAATCATGGGTCAAAATAGGTCAATAGGAACATTGGAGTGCAAGGACACTTGGGATGCAAAAAGCTAATGGTACTTACAGAAGGGGCTGGAGGTACTGAAAGGGCCTTATGGAGGATGGGAGAAGGGAAGAAGTTGATATTTTCATTTGGGGACAGACACCTTTTTACTGAGGGACTGGAGAGGTATCTAACGGTAGGAGGTAAAAAGGGAGAAATGGGGAATGCAGGGTATAGGTTAGTGGAAATTTGGCTTCCTTAGTTCTGTGGAACAGTTTCTCTAATATTTTTACTATTGCAGCATCCCCATTGGCTCTCACATCTGTGTAAACATGCCATTGCTGCTTCTCCTACTGCAATCTCTTAAGTCTCTTTTGCGGCACCTGCTGCACTGCAGCCCGACTGTCAAACCTCTGAAATCTCTGTCTTTCTCTGTACTTTGCCTCTGTTCCCACTAGTTGCCCTGAGGGAGGCAAGGAGGTGGCTACACGAGCACCAAAATGAAGTAAACATGAACTAGGATTGGCAGGATTAATCTAACTATCCTGAGTTTCAGAGCACCTGCAGAAAAAATACAAAGCCTATTTTTTAAAAAATACCTTGAAAAACATAAGGAAATGTCTATTTTGATTTTTATTTTGTATGTACTGTCTGTGGAAGATTTGCCTGAAATCCTTAAATCACTATGTTCCTTCCTGTGTGTCCTTGGACCCTTTGGTCACATAATGTCAACCACAAACTTAAGGTTGCCAGGGGTCCAAATGACTCAGATCTTCCTTTCAAAGGCACTGAGTGGCTAGTCTCATTTTGTCCAGAGGTCATGTGCTACAGCTGAAGTCATAGTTTTGGGGGTTTGGGGGTTTTTTTCTCCATTCTTTCTTCATCTTTCACTTTATTCTACTGTTTCTGTATTGTCAGAAAACTTTGCATTTCTGCAATGCTTACCAAATGAAAGCCAAACATCTGTCTCTTGTAGATCCCCTAAATGAATGATACATTATTAAATCTTTTCAATATCCTAGGAAAATATAAACAACCAAAAAAATGTGGTCACTGATGAAACATTTGGAAACAACCAAGCAGCAGTGGGAAAACAAAGATACTGCTGCTGTTTTGCAATTATTGAGATGCAATGTCTGTAAGAAAATTCAATGTAAGTTGCAAAGTTAAGCCAAAGAAATTCTAGGTTGAAGTGATGATGAAATGGCAGAACATTAGACCTCAACAATAACAAAAAGTCTATTAAACTATTTTAACACATTGAGCTTGAGAAGAGTAAAGCTTTAGAAATTAGTAATACTGATACATTTTTAATGCACTATGTCCTGTTTGTTTTTGTGGTGATTTTTTTAAAAAATCCAAATGTGAATCTCTCAGCTCCTATGAAATTTCCTTTGATTTATCATACAATGTTATCAGTTGCAAACCAGCTGGTACATTGTGACCACGGGCCATGACGACCCATTGTTTTCATCCCAAACCTGTTCTTTTCTTCTATGTTATTTTCTATGGGAAATTTCCCTCTAACACAGTTCACTCCACAAGCAAAAAGCACAGAGGTCCTCCTCCCTATTGCATGTTTCCTTTTCCACCACAAGCTCCATGGGACCACAGTTCCTGGAGAAGCAATACAACCAGGGAATTAGCTGCTGACCATGACTCACAAAACTGGTGTTAGAGGAGAATGTGTTTTTGGTAGAAAACAAGGAAATGTATTTAATGTTATATCAGCACTCACTTACCCGGCGTTTGAGTAAGAAAGATACAAGTTCTTTAATCAGGGAGATATTATACTTTACTGTGGCTTCAGAAGTGCCTTTAAAGTTTTTATCTTACGTATCTTCATTCTTTCAACTCTAGTGTGGGTTTTCTTTTCTTAGAAAAAAAAAAAAATCTACTATATTTCAAGCCTGGAAATTTACCACAGAAATGCTGTTTGAAGCTAAGTCGACTATAAATGAGACATTTAAAGCCCAAAGGCCGGAGAGGCACAGCAAATGTCCAAAGCAGTTCTAGCAAGAATACATTATCGGACAGTGGAATGTTCTCCAAAGCTACTGATATCCTGAGATATCAGCAAAAACCTCACCCCTAAAGCTCTCATGAACTCTGCAAAATCTCTTCAGCTACCCCAGTTACCAGACCTCTACATCAGACACCTCTCAGGGTTTCAGCAAGGATGTTGTGCCTTCTCAGAGTAATGACGAGGTATGCATATCACCGCAATATCTACCTCTGGCTTTCCCTCCCACTGCTAGCCCTCCTAGTCCAGAGCTGCTGCAAATCCAATCCTGGCCCAGGACAGACCTCATTTTTACTTGTATTTTAATTATATCTACTTCTGGAGAGCACTGACTGCACTGAGATCTTGAAAACAAAAGACTACTTTTCTGTTACCTGAGATACTCCCGAAAAGAAGGTGGCGAATACTGCTAGTTTTAATCTCTAGAAAGAAAATATCTAGGATAATTGGAGACTATTTCAAGCATAAAAAAAAATTACAGGAACAATTTTAATTAAGATACTAGAGCTGCCAGGTAGTAATTAACTGTTTTAATTCTATAGCTGTGCAAGAAAACATTGGTCACAATAATAATGTTATGCAAATTAAAATGACTGCTTAGGAGAGACAGATTTAAATTTCCAAATGTCTGTGACTACATAAATTTCACTGAGAAAAAAAAATAAAATTTCCTAATCTGTATGCAAGTGATCTCTTAAAAACATCATTGGCAGCCTTAACCAAAAGAGGAGGCAATCACAGAGAAAGACAGACAGGAATGCCAATGTTTAGGGAAGATATGCTTGTCAAACATGGAGCACCTAATTATCAAAACCCCCTGATTTCCTAATAAAGTTATTTGGCTTTTAAAGCGATTCCAGTTTAGATATCCTCTCTGCTAATTCAGACTCTTATCACCACAGGACATTTTCACTTAGGCAACAGCTGTGCAGCACGTATCAATCCAAGGAAGGCTGAATGAAACAACATGTTACTGCATTTTTATTCTCAATGTAGTCTTCACATGAAGGTTTTAAGTACATGAGCCAACAAGGGGAATCTTGTTTCTATTCAGTTGTTTTATTATTTTTTTTCTTAAATAAAGCAGAGAGTAAGAGTTCTTTACAAGCATACATGACCAACATATATAGTTCAGAATATGGGAGCTATATGAAATGTATTATTATAAATGCAATTTATTCATATGCAGATACTAAGGGTCCACTTCTTGATGAAATATCAAACTGGAAACGGACCTATTGATTCCTATTTAAACTATTATCAATACTTCTTTCCTGTTATACATAAAATTCCTTGTTTTATATCAGAGAACACAGTGTTTGTAGTTGGCCTGGTTGTCGTGATGTCTTGCCTTATAATCCAAAAGGCAAATACTAATGGCTGCTGAGAATTTATTTTAACGCTTTATTTCACTACTTTCTTTCTTTGTTTTACATTTTTTCTTGGGAAACTGAAAACATCCACTTTTAAACATTACTTGCTCTTCATTAGTTATATTTAGGGTCATTCCAGGTTTTACCTCTAGCACACATTGTTTTATTTCACTGCAGATTAGCACATAAAAGGTTCAACCAAAATTTCACTAGTTCACGATACTGGGTCTGGCTAGGATGGAGTTAATTTTCTTCATAGCAGTTCATTAATGCTGTGGGTTTGATTTGTGACTAAACCAGAGTTGATAACACACCAGGGATTTGGCTATTGCTGAGCAGTGCTGGCACAGCATCCAGGTTTTCAATTTCCCACTCTGCCCAACCAGTGAGGGGACACGGCTGAGACAGCTGACCCCAACTGACCAAAGGCATATCCCATACCATGGAGCATGATGACCATCAATTAAAGCTCAAGGAAAGGTGGAGGAAGGTGGGATGCTTATATGGTTATAGTGTTTGTTTCCCCACAGAACTGTTTTGTGTGACAAAGCCCTGCTTTCCAGGAAGCAGATAAACACCTGCCGGCTGATGGAATAAATTCCTTATTTTTCTTTGTTTGCACGTGCAGCTTTGCCTCATCTATTAAACTGTCTTTATCTTGATCCATGAGTTTTCAGCTTTTGCTCTTCTCGGTCTCTCCCCCGTTCCACTGGCACAGAGCATGCAAGCAACTGGTGGGCACTTAGCTTCTGGCCAGGGTCAACCATCACATTACAGGCAGCAGAGACCTTTAAATAAAAGTCTTTACTTCTTAGTTTCTGACAGACGACATTGTCAAGTTTGATACTTGGCTACAAAATTATTACAAAATAGCATTTTTTCCAAAGTTTCAGAGTATCTCAACCTGTAAGATTGAAGTGACAAACTCAACTTCCACATACAGAAAAAGATTTTTAATCCTCAAGAGTAAGAGTGAGAAAGAACCCAAAATCTCACACTTTTTAAATCTGCCTGGTATTTTGGCACCCACGAGCCACCACTTCGAGCACCACTTCGGAGTCGCCATCTGCCAGACCAATTGCCCTTTCTCCTCCAAGTTTGCTTCAGCATTTCAGTGATCAACCCTGTCTGGTTTCAGCCACCAGCAGTGGTGCTTCACAGTTCTTCAGAGAACCTTGCGTGTAAAAGCATTACGAGAAATTCACACTCTGGCCACTGGGCTGACATCACGGAGCACAGGCTGCCAGTCTCCACCAAGCCCCAGCCGGCCCAGGACTGTCAGTGGACAAAAGCCTTCCTCCATCACCAGGTGTGGTGAGGATGCCGCGGGCCTCCCCCCTCCCTCTGTCCCTCCCTCTGTCCACCAGGAGGGTCTCTACACACACAGTATCCTTCCCGGGCAAGACAGGCTGAGGACAGACAGACCGACAGACCGGCACCCAGCACCAGCGGTGGCGTTAGGCCCCGCCGTCACCATGGAAACAGCCCGGGGAGTGGGCGGGGCTACGTCGGGCCAGCCCCTCCCGTTGCCAGGGCAGCCGCGGCGGAAGGGCCTCGCGGCGCTGGCCCCGCCCCGCCCCGCCCCTCGGCCGCCACCGCCCTCAGAAAATGGCGGACGGCGGGGTAGGCCCGGCCCGCCAGGAAGGGGAAGTGGCGGCGGCGGCCGGCGGCGTTCGGAGGGATCGGCAGCCTCGGAGCAGCGGCCGTCCGCCCAGCGCCCGGGATTTACAGGTGAGCGGGTGGAGGTGGGTGTCCCTCAACCTCCGCGGGGCGGCGCGGCGCGGCATCCGGCCAGGCTGGGCTGAGCGCGGTGCCGGGTCCCCTTAGGGGCGCTCCGGCCTTCCCTCAAGCAGCACCTCAGGGGAGCCGTTCCCCAGCCCTTCTCCTTCCCAGTTGGGGCTATCCGCCCTGTAGCCAGGCAGGACTGGGCCTCTGAGTAGGGGCTGTCGTCTTCTTTTCTTTCTGGTTTGTTTTTTTTTTTTCTTTTTTATTTTCTTTTCATCCCTTTTTGAGGGTGGGAAGGGAAGGACGCCTCAGAAAGAGCACTAGGCGCTGTCGGGAGCGGTGGGTGGCCGGAGCGTGTGGTGGTCAGCTCTCCAGGGAACTGGAAGGGCTCTCCCGACGCTTCAGTAGTTGGGTTTTAACTGCTTGAAGTTATTTTTGGCGCCCATTGTATTTCCTGATTATTTGGTAGGAGTGTCTTTTCCCCGCATAGAAACGTCAGTCTCCGCAAGTGGGGTGTGAGGCTAAGGACAAGATCTCTTAAGATCTTTCCCCACGTTTTGAGAGAGTGTGATCACAAATGTAACTCTGCATTGATACTTAAATGTATAATTGTGAACACTTGTGAAAGGAATACTGATACATGTGTGACTTTGAAACTGTATGAAGGTTCAATATATGTTAAAGTGATTGGAAAACAGGTGAACCTTTTAGTAACTGAAACTGCCTCTATTTTACTTAACTGTACATAACTAACAGAGAAAGATGAATATAGTTTTCTTTTTTTCTTGGTTACTATTTGGAATTTTTGTGGGTTCTTGTTGAGATTAACTTTGCTACAATATGTAACAGTAATAAAGTCAGTGCTAGCTTATGAACTTTTGGTTCATAAGGTCTTTAGTTATTCAACTGAAGCAGACAAGCAATTTGGGGTAGATGATTATTGCTAAAATGTTAGAAACCAAAGAAGTACCGTCCTGGATCAGAGTAGCTGACCATCCATCCATCTAGCTCCGTATGTGACACCTTAGGAGGTGTGGTCTGAGGAAAGCACAGATGCCTGACCATGCCCTTTTGTGCTCCCTCAGCATCCTTGCTCTTTGGATTAGGGATGGTACAGGATAGGTCTTTGCCTATTCTTTTTAGTGTCTATTCATTGACTTGTTGCCCATGACTTATCCTATCAGCTTCACGTATATAAAAGATATTTGCTTGCATCTTCAAATAGGGTGGAGGTCTTCAGTGGTTTTATTGAGCTGTCTTGTTGCTCAGTTTAACTTTCTTAATGGGTATAATTCCTCAGCTCATATTTTTCCCCTGCAGAAATGCCTCACAACAATATAGGATTGACATCCTGTATTCATAGCAGTGTGTTTTGAAGGAGGGATGATGTTTCATTTTGTTTTAATGTGTATTCCTTCAACCTAAAACTGTAATGAAATTGTAGCCTAGTGCATATTCTGGTGTGCATGATAAAATCTTAGTATCAATCGCAAAGTGTGAACAAAATTAAGGATGATTTGACAAACAGAGTAGAGTATTATTCAGGACAAAAGAAAGATTGCTAAAAATGACATGTTAGATGTCCCTTGCACAAGATGAACTTGCCAGTGATATATCAGCATTTGGAGAACCTTTGGAAAAAAAATTTTTTTTTTCAAGTATTTGCAAGCATGCATTTTCAAGCCAGCAAGGCTGAATTGGTTCTTAATTCCAGTACAAGCTTATTTTAATTACATTTTTTCTGTTTCTGTGTAAAAGGCCTGTAGAATTTATTTGCTTCCCAGTCTTATCAGAGAGCAACCTGTCAACTTTGTTTCAATTCGTTAATACTAATGTAATGATGCTTAATATATACATGTGTATATAGTCTTGTGATTTTGAATGTAATACAAGCTGAATGTAGCTAGTGTAGCAGCATGACCCAAATGACAGTAGAGTACAAGTTCCAAGTCACAATGGTGTTAAGCATCATGTGTTTCTTTTTAATTAATCAGAATAGAGTTTGAATTTAGAGAAGTAGTTGGAGTTTCTTGTGTTGATGTTTCTAATTTTCTGGGGATACAGGCTTTTTGCATTAGTTTTTGTCTTATTTCTGTTCCATATGTAGTTCTGGAGTTACAGACTTGTAAAAAGAGTTCTGTTTCCTACAGTTGGCCTTGGCAGAGTTATATGAAGATGAAGCTAAAAGGCAGGCGTTGTGTCCTGACAAACCAACAACTACAAAGACTGGTAACACAAAAGTATCACAGAGGTATGATATGCTTTGTACTTCAGAAATGCATTGAATAGGTACTGTATTAGCTCACAAAACTTTGTCATACTTATTTGATCTCCTCCTTATATAAAAAGTGATCTACAGCCGTTCATAATCCAGAATTGTGAATCCCTGTTATAATGCATAGTCTTCTCAGAAGAAGAGACTTCGCAGAATGCTTTCTAAATTTTATTTATTTAGGAGATATTTTGTGCTATATGGTATTCCAAAACACTTTAAACTCACTTCAGGTAAGATAAGATTAAGATGCTATAAGTGAAATGCAGTGTTGATCTTTGTTTACACCGACAGAATTTGGAAATTTTCTCTATCAGAAAAAATACTGTGGTTCTTCAAAATTCAGCAAATCAGTAGCTTGTGTGAAACTTGGCAAGTGAGCTGCTTTGAGTGTTGTACTTATGTCGGTACCTTTTGAGACAAATATTCAGTTGAAAAATTATTGGTAGGTTCATTAGAAAGGCTCTGATGAGGTGAGAGGAAAGAAGAGTTTCTTAATAAATTTGTCTGGGTTTGGCAGGTGGAAGGAAAGACACGTATCTATGTGTAAATCCAACTTTTGCTGGTCTGCAGTGCTTGCAGTTCACCTGGCATTCAATGTAGTTTTAAATTTTTCATGAAGAAATCATGCCAGTTTTTAATTAATTTTTATTTAAATAATTTTAAGAAGATAGATCTAAAGCCCATTATGCCCTAACAGGTCTTGTATTTGGCTTTTCTTTCAATGGTTGCTGCCAATACTGATTTCTCTTTTAAAGGAGGTTAAGCAGCCCAAAAGATCTTAGTCAGCAGAGAGCCATGCTTCAAATGCATCTGCAAATGCAGATCTTCAGGAAAAGGAATTTTAGCACAGTATGTGACACTTGGAAAATAATAGCTTTTTTGGTGAGGTTTTTTGTGCATTTTGGTGAAACTGCTCAAGTTGACTAGTTCAGCTACACAACACAGTTTATAAACAAATAAAGCAAATGGCTCCATTTACTAATAAATATCATGAAGTTACAACTTCCCATTCCAGCTAAAGGAAAAAGCTGCAATACAGTATCTCAAATACTTCAGTATGATAGCTGTTGGCAAAGACTTGCTCTTTGTTGGCAGTCATACTGGAGTTTGTCTGGGAAAGAAGTGACTGCTATTTGCATGGTATCCAAAATGAAATTTTTCATAAATTCCAGTTTGTTCTCAGATAAGCAGTGTATTAACTGCAACAAAGCACAGCGCTGCTCTTGAAGTCATCTAGTCAGCCCCACAAATCCTATAATGCGACAAAGGGAGAAAATAGAAGAGATTAAAGCATTTCAAGTGTCTGTGACCTAAGTCCATAACAATACATTTTTTTTCTGAGAAAGAAGAAGCAGATCCTTCACTGGGATATAGAATGACATTGTTTTATTGACGGTGACGCTTTAAAAAGTGACAGCCTGCTCTGCTACACTTTAATTTCAAATGTACAGTAATCAGACAATTGCATAAATCTGAGCTAGTGATCTGCCATTACTCATGTAGCAGGTTGTATGTATGCTCTTATCCTGTCATAATCAGTTACCCTATATACATTTTGCATTACTGGATTTTATCATCAGGTACTACAGGACAAGAGCATATATCTGTACTGCTTTTCCTGGTGGTTTGCAAGCTAACAACCCTGGCTTCTGTAGTAGCTTATCAATCTCTCCCTATCATAAACCAGAATCTGATTCTGCATGTTAATAATTGATTGAAAGCTTTTGCAATGTTGCCATTCAATGTATTTTTAAAATTGTATAAAATAGAAGTGAGAACTGCTACTTTTTAGTTTTTAGGATCCCTGTAGACAGGGTTTCCAGGATGTCAAAGAAAGCCAATGTTGACTTTTCTAGGCAACCTACCTCTGGATAAAACCAGCTCAAACGTGGAAAGAATTTGAAGTGTAATTAATTCTGCTTAACTGGATTCTGAAACATCTATTGAGCTTGCATATTACCTGTGTTATCTGTGGGATCACCAGTGGTATAAAGCAGAATTCTGCATAACCTGTGAGAGAATAGAATAGTTCAGTTGGAAGGGACCTGTAACCATCATCTAGTCCAGCTGTTCCTGTAAAATGCCTCTGCTGTGCACATGCTGCTTATTCACTGAGAGGCATCCATGGCTCTGTAGTTTGGACCAAAAAAAGTATGGTGAGAAGAAGATAACTTGAAAAGAAAATAACCAACAACTCGATATTCTTCATTATTGAAAAATAAGTAGTTTCAGATGTTAGAGATTATGAATGTACCAGTCATCCTCAAATGTTTTCTCTTATTCTCTTGGCAGTCTTAAAATCGATTCTCTTAGAAGATTGAGAAAACCAGAGAGAAGCATGAGCGATGACAAAGAAAACCAAAGGTATTTTTAAAACAACAAAAAAATTCATTTAACAATTGTGAAAGTAATTGGGGTTTTTTGGACATTCACACTTTGCTCCCCCAGGTTTTTAAAAATGCATGTGAGCTAAGTCTATCCTGCAAAAAGCTAGTAACTACAGAAATTCTGTTACTTATTAGAGCAAGTATTAGCCATACACTGCTGTAGTAAAACTCTATTTAGCAGAATCTGTCTGTAGTCATGTGGGACCTGTATATGAAATGCCTGAATACATGACTGACTGTATGGATGTAAAGGATAGAACTTAACACTTGGATTCGGAAGCTTTTTTGCCTTTTCTGAAATATGCTGAATTGTTCTGTGTATCCATTACTCAAATATTTCAGTACTTCCTTGCTTGCATACAAGCTCTGATGACAATTCTTGTTTCATCTCCTTACCAGTATAATTTTTTTAAGTCAAATAATCAAAATTTTTCCAGATAAATGGCAATTGGGATGGTAAATACAGATTTATATACAAAGGCGAGATGATACTAAGGGGTTGCCTGTTATATGATGTCATAAAAGTAGCATGATTTTAAGAGCACCTTCGTAACCACTGCTAAGTTTGGGTAACTGTGAAATATGGTGGAATCAACAGCTTTTTAAAGACTTTGGCCTAAGAGACAACTTCACATGAATTAATTGATTTGTATTGGCCCAAGTGGTTAAGTGAAAAAGTTAAGGAAAATAGAAAGCGTTTATTTTACTTCTTATAATCAAAGACAAAATATTCTCAAGTTTGCTAGTTTCTATATTTATATATAGATTTTTTTACAGTATCTGTTCCATTGGTATTTATAGGTTTATAGCAGCTTCTTCAAGATAATTATCGAGGGATATCTTCATAGTCAAGCAGATAAAGACTTCTGTTGAAAACTGTGTAGGTTAACCTTCTATCTTCAAGAGCTAGAAATGGATCTATGTTTTTTTAAAAAAAGCACAAAATTAACTTTCACAGTGGTTTCTGCAGATTTTAAAATGTCTTGAAAGGTTAATTAAATTTATTAAATACTTTCCATTTCTGATATTGGCAGGAATGAAAGTAGACTAGATCTTTAAATTGAAAGATCAAATTGTGGCACTGTTGAAGTTTTCCAATGACACTTTTACGCTTGCTCTGCCAAGGCAGTGTTATTTGTGAATCTGTTGTAACCAGCCCAGGCACAGGACAGCCCTGACCAAATAGGACTTTTTTTTTCTGGGAGCAGGTGGCATCTGCATGAGATGAGGTGTATAAAGCCACAGATGCATCAGGACTGCATTCACTTAAACTTATATCCTTGACCCCTGACCTTCCAGAAGGCACCGTGATGGTTTTGTTAGTGAAATGTCTTTGGAATAGTGTTGCTTGGATTGCTGGGAAGGTCAAAGCCAAGCGTAACATTTCTGTGATCAGAATGAAAAGATTTTGTGCCAAATTTGACTCTTTGTTCATTTTTTTTCTTTTGATGGGAAGAAGAAAATGATGCTTGACATTTAAAGCATTGTTGTTTATGAACGTTACTGTTTTAAAGATTTTATTCAGGTGACTCAGAATATAGAGAATTACAGATTTCTGGGGCTTCTAATAATCCGAGTAAAATTATTGCTGAACTCTTCAAGGAAGCAAAGGAACATGGGGCTGTCCCTTTAGATGAAGCCGCAAGAGCATCTGGTGATTTCAGTAAAGCTAAGGTAAAAGTTAAAAAATATTTTGATCTCTATTTATATTAGTAAACTTATCTAAGCACATGAGAGAAAATATACCTTTTTTGTGGTTTGCAAATAGCGGAAGATTTGATCAACATAGTTGTGTTTGTGCTCAAATAGGTCACTCTAGAAAATAAAGAACCCCACAATTGCAGGGGTAATCATTAGAAATCAACCTGAACTGGAATGACTTGCTTTATTTTTAACTAAAATTGATTAAAAAAAAAAACCAAACCTGCAGTTGCATCCCAATCAAAAATCTTTATTGATTTACTAAATTTATAATAATAATTTACTTTGTTGATTTTCTAATCAACAAGTTGATTACTTTGTTGATTTATTTGTTGAATTACTAACGTTTGGAAAAATGCACAGATTAGAAACTGAAATGCATCACCTAAAACCTGCTTAGCCTGATTATGGTTACTAAGTACAATTTTCCACTTGGAGAATATACCCTTTAGAACAGTGTATTTGCTTTCTATCACAGAAGCAAGCTTGCTTATGCTTTTATGCTCATGAAATAAGAATTTTGATAAAATATTTCACATATTTGTTTCTATAAGTTTTTCTATGTATTTTTTTCCCCAGTCATTTTCTGGTGGTGGATATAGATTGGGTGACTCATCGCAAAAGCACTCTGAATATATATATGGAGAAAATCAGGACGTAAGTAAAATTCTGAATAGCAGGAAATAGAATCTCCCACAGATGCCTTCTTAATGATGTTTACAGTTTGAAATGCCAGCATTCCCATAACTATGTTTATGAGGAAAAACTAGTATCTAAATAATAAATACGTGCTCAGTAGAAATTGTTAAATCAAAAGTGTCCACAGAGGACAGAAGTTCATTGGATACCTCTAAGGCCTCCATTGTGGAATGTTCTGATGTAAATTACTTTGAAATTCTTGGCAGACATTCTTTTCAGTTACTTCCCTTCAGCTGTTGTTCTGTGTTATCTTAGCTATGCTAAGATAATGCTCCTCTTAAGTTAGGAATTGTTTCTTGTTGTGGCTTGCGAAATAGCCAATATCCAGCAGGAGGGCATGGATGTATTCTAGGAATGGTGAAGCAGCAGGTTAGCTGCCTTTTGGAAATTGTCTGACCTTTCTTTCCTCCCACTTAAAAAGGAGGAAGGGAGAGGAAAAACACAGTTTCTCTACACTTTGCCATTTGTGGGAATGGCTAGAGCAAACGTTAAGTTTATCTAGAAACAAAACCAAGGCTAAAGGATGTAGTTCAGGTTGGAGTGTGCTGTCATATCACACCGGGAGCTGCTGCCTCCTACCCTCTTAAGTAATCCTTCTGTCCTCTAAGTAATAGCCAGCTGTACTGAGCCAGAAGCCTGTTGCAGTGGGGTCACCTTAACTGGGGACAGGGATAGTGTTTTCTAGAGGAAGGTCAGTTTTGCTGTCCAGGGAAGCCTGGTTGTGCTGGACTGCATGACAGATGCAGGAAAGAGTGGTGCAGCCTCTGAAGGACTTGGTCAAACAGCAAAAAAAAAAAAGAAGGGAGTGAAGAAGGCTAGTTTCTAGGATTCTCAGCATTTCAACTGGATGGAGCTAGTACCAACTTTATTGGAGCTCAGCGTGTAATAATTTGAGGAAATAATAGTTTTCACTGTAATTGATGTATCAGCAGTAATTTTATGGATTTATTTCTTAATTTATCACCAAGAAACATTGTTTTTTAAAATAACTGGAACACTGAAGATAACTACTGTATCATCTCTTATGTTGTGGATAACAGTCTAAGAGATTCTTTTTCCCCAGGTGATCTTGAAGTAGATTGTAATCTGTAACTATTATTTACTTTTAAAAAAGAATTCTAACAATGATAGTTACAGTGCAGTGCTGTGTTATTTTGTCATTCTTGTTTGTGATCTGCTACAAAAGCTGTTAAATATAGATCAAAAATTGCATAACTAATCTGCATGAAATTGAAATACTTTATTTATCTATCTCTTTTTTTCATTTCACCATTTTTGCTTCATAGGTTCAAATTTTGCTGAAACTATGGAGGAATGGCTTCAGTTTAGATGATGGGGAGTTGAGATCCTACTCAGACCCAACAAACGCTCAGTTTCTTGAGTCTGTTAAAAGAGGGTAAGTTAAAATATTACAGATGGCTTTTGGTTTCGTATGTTTTGTTAGTGCATTCTAGATTTTGACTGTCAGATTACTGAGTGGGTTTCTTCCTTTAAGATGAAATCAAGTCCTAAAACAATTGGACATCTATGACATTTTAAGTGAATATACTAATAGTATCAACTCATACATACAACAAGTACTGTATAATGTTTTTGTGTAATTTTGTATTGCAGTTCAGAACATAATTGGGAAACTTTTATTTTTGTAATTAAGGGAAATTCCTCTGGAATTGCAGCGAATTGTTCATGGTGGCCAAGTGAATTTGGATATGGAAGACCACCAAGAACAGGAATACGTGAAGCCTAGACTGCGTTTCAAAGCTTTCAGTGGCGAAGGGCAAAAACTTGGAAGGTAAAAACAACTAGGTTTTCTGTTCTGTATCCGTATGCCATTTCAGAAGCTGGATTTAATAAATTAGGAGACTGCTGGAGAAACTAATCACATGACAAAAGCAATGTAAAATTATTCTGTGCCGCAAGTCTCAGCCCTGACTTCAGAGTCACCATGTTTATACATAATCTTTAAAAAGTTAAGGCTTAGCCCTCTGTTGGAACTGCTCTGGGATCTGTTAGATGCTTTGTGCTTCGTTGTGACTATGAGATTTTTCTGCCTGTTTTTGCATATAATTTTGCCCATCTTTTTTTTTTTAACTTCAGCTGTGTTTATAATGGGAGCAAGAGAATCTAAAGGATGATTAGTACTGTACAAACTTCACGAGAAAAATCTCTGGATAGAGTAAGCAGACCTAAATGAATTGTTCCCCATTTAGTGAGGAACAGGCAGAACTTAATTATAACATGATACTGGCCAGTAAGGATGCACTTGGCTCTTGTTTAACTGCAGTCCATGTTGTCTTTTACTGTGGGATCATCACAAAGGGAACAGGAGATGCTATTGCAGCAATATGGCTGATGCTTGAATTAATGTAGATGGAAAGTATCTTTGTGTGGGAGCAACTACCGTATTTTTTCTGGAATAAAGCAGCAGAAATACTGTCCTGAAATAAAACTTTGTCATCAGTCAGTCATTGTAAGTTATACCAGGCAAGTCTGTTAGCTTTAAGAAAAAAAATTAATAGATTTATTTTAGTTTGTTCCAGTAAGCAATAATTTGAATCAAAATCTCTCAACTTTTACTAGGTTTGGATTAAACCTTGAAATGATGCTGCAAAATTCTATAGTAGGAACTGGTTTTTAAAAGCAAACAACCAGAGAAATTGTACGTGCTTCCCTAGACAAAATAATACTGCAAACCCTAGATTATGGGAGAGAAGAGGCTCAACTTTTAACCTCTGATTGGAGCCCCCACTTCCTCCAATTCTAGTGTCATCTCCAGCTATGGTAATTCATATATGTAATTGAAAAAAAAAAAATAAATTATGATTTAGAAAAGCTTACACCTGGTTCTGTTCCATTTGCTGTTCCAGTGCAAGGGCAGGCTGATGCTGTTAAAACTCTGTGTATAATTCAGTTGAACTAATACATAATGTTCCAAAATTCATTCCTGTAACTGTGCATTTCAGACTACTTTGTCCAAAAGTGAATAATCTCTTTTCAGGCTCTGTTGCTCAGTAGCAGTAAACAATAAAGGAGGCCTCAACTCTGCTGGTCATTAGCTTTTTCACATAATAATTATAGGCTTTGTAGCATTTTTTCCAGTTGACTAAATATTAGTTGTCCAATTGTAAATACTTTCTGTTCACAATTGCATTTATTGACGTAACATGTTTGGTTGCCAAAAAAAGGTATTATTGGTGTGTTTCTGCAAGTAGTTATTTCAATAGAGGATTTTTAACTGTTTCTAATTGTATTTCCTCTTTTTAAAAATGAGAAAATGTGCTCAGCAAAACTGAAGCTGGTAGAAGGTGGTAGGCCCTGGTAGGGGGTAACGTAGGGAACAATTGTATGTAACAGCTTCTTCACCTGAGCACTTGCTCAGATCATTAAAGAAAATAGGAGTGGAAGAGAGGAGATTCTGTTTGTGAGGAAATGGACTCAAGAGATGTGTGGCATTTTTGTTTGTTCTGGTAGCTTACGAAGTCTTAGGTATGTAAGCAATTAAAGAAGCAGCCAAATGATTATCCCCAATCAGATTTACTTTTATTTTTTATACTAATGTAAACAAAATTCATGCTTACTTAATGGTGATGTCAATTACCTGTTAATATCATTTGTGCCCTAAAAGGGTTGAGGATGTCCAGATTCATAAAGTAATGCTCCAGTAAGCAGTTATTAAAGCAGTTTGGGTCAGTTTAGTGCACATAATGGTTCATGATTATTTTTTAATACAGTCCAAAGAATACAATACATAGATCTCAGTGTCGAAGACTCTCATTTCATGGTCTGTAAACATAAATACAAGTTTTTTTTGTACTTGGTTACCTATTTAAAATCATGCAAGTGCAATGATATGCACAGTTATAAGGAAAAAAATATATGAAGTATTGCATTCGTTGACAAGAAACTACAAAAAACATTATTTGTGTCTCTATTAGAAAAACTGTTTATGCTTAGTTCAGATAACTTTGAGAGGGTTTTCATTGCTCATTTGCAGTAGCTATGGATAGTACTCGTGCAGTGAAAAAGACAACTGAAACATTATTCATTTCTGATTTGACTCCATTAGTAACATTTGGGTTATTGGTTTCTTTTAACCCTTTAGCCTTACACCTGAAATAGTCAGTACACCTTCTTCCCCAGAAGAGGAGGAGAAATCCATTCTTAATGCGCCAGTTCTGATCGATGATTCCATGCCAGCAACTAAAATTCAGATTAGATTAGCAGATGGAAGCCGATTAATACAAAGATTTAATCAGACACACAGGTAAGTCAATTCTGCATCAATGCAGGTAACCGTAACTATCTTGACAAGCTTGCATTTTGTCATTAAATTAATATCAGCAAGACATCAAAATACAGCTCCACTGCAATGCTATAGCTCTGTGCCATTTTCACAACATAGGTGTACTGGTAAATTGGTTGTTAAAGCAAAATTCTGTACTTGGAAACATAAGATATTTGGTGTCTGCAAAGTCTCAAACTTTTATATGACCAGTTATGTCCCATGGTTTGTAAGGACACGGTACCAGCCCTAACTGTTCTCAGGGGGACTGAAATGTGGCCAGCCTTGCTCTGAAGGCATCCCAACCCTGGGCCCTGCCTGGGAGGAGCGTGTGGCTGACTTGGATGACACAGTGAAGGCACTTTATTGCAAGGTGTGGAGTTCAGTCTCAATTGGAATATAGTCCACACTACAGGCAGAGCAATCCTGTGGCCCATAACAAAGAGCTCCAGCCTTCTGCCTTGTTACACTTGAGCCTGTGACTAAATGTGACATGGGTGATAAGTGTAGACTACAACCCATAAGCAGAAGGCTATATATGGGATATGCTCATTTGCAGTTCTGGTACGTGGTCTGGACATAATAATGAGAACTAACCTTTGTTTTGTTTGGGATGGTCATCTCCTAAGACCTGGCAGCGTGTGAACTTGGTAAGTTTTTTAGATCTGTTAGTAGATTAGAGCTGCTGATTAGAGCTTGCCATCAGTTTTATTGGCATTGTTGGGGCATGTTGTGTTGGCCAACACCATTTATTTGCCTAAGAGGTTGTGTTAGTGCAAAGTTCTGCAAAGCTCTGCTTTTCACGGTGTGGCTGAGAGAACTTTGGGCAGAGGGCAGAGATTTGGGCAGTAGTTCCACCCATGCTTCACGGCAAGCAGGGTTCAAACCAGCCCTGATCTGAAATCTGTTGTGTTAAAACACAGCTGAAGCTGAGCTTGAATCCTGCCTTGAAGGTTGTCTTAGCATGGACCCAATTCCATGTTAATACCATTACATGGAGAGTTCATCTGCTTCCTATTTTGCCTTCTGACTCAATGTAAGGGCAGAGCCAATGTGCAGCTTTCTTCATCTGACCACATACACAGACCACGGTGAGGCAATTTTAGCCACAGTGTGAATAGGGAGGAAGATACAGCAATAATTTTTCTTATTTTAGCAGACCTGATTGTTAATGTGCACTAATAGTACAGGCTCAGATCCTTTCTTCACAACACCTGGAGAAGTGACTCAGATAAACAGTAGGGCTTCCTGTGAGCCTCTGTAGCCACAATGTGTTTTCTTCCATCTGCATGAAAGGGTAGAAGTGGTGAATTTCCCAGTAACATCTGTGAACGAGGATGTGTTGACAGAAGCTTATTTTCAGCATGAATTTTCTCTTGGATGTGAATCTTTTTAGTTATCCTAAAGTGTATTGCTTGTGTCATAAACCTTGAAGACTTGTAGAAAGTTGAAGTCCCTGCTTATTTGGCTACAGTAAATCTGCCTACTTACTAGTTACAATAAATCTGCAAAGATTTATTCTCGGCTTACTGTCTTAGGAGAGAAACATCAAATTTCAGGTTTTTATCTCTAAAATCTTATTTCTTTTTCATCCTTGTCTTATAAAACTAAATTATTCTTGTTATGCTATTGATGTGATTGTTTTAGGAACTACTGTTCAGAAGTTCAGTGCTAAGTGAAAGTAGGGCAAACTTCTTGCTTTTGAAGTGCAGTAATAATTCCCCTCTGCTTTCTCATCACTGTCACCATATATCTTGAAATTCCTCCTTCCATTAATAATTTAATCTTTTTAGAATATACTAATTAATAGTGAAATTTTTGACAGATGGTATTGCAAAAGCTTGACTTTCTATCCGTTTGCAATGTACTTCTATGCTACAAGTGTTATTTCTGTTATTTGAGAAAACAAGCAATGTTCATTTTCTTTTTTCAGTTTTTTAATGCAAAAAAGTCTAGGCTGCAACTCTAGTCATCTGGATCAAATGGAAATGTAAAATCAGTAGGACATATTAAGTGCTTTAGTGTGTTAAAAGGTTTTGTGTTCTCTGTTCATCTTAATGTTCAAAGGTTTATGTCAAAATGGAATCGTACACAGTTTTCATGCCTGTATCCTTTCCACAGGATTAAGGATATTCGAGATTTCATTATCCAGTCCCGTCCAGCATTTGCAACAACTGATTTTGTTCTTGTGACTACCTTTCCAAATAGAGAGCTCACAGATGAAAGCCTGACACTCCAAGAAGCAGATATACTTAACACTGTGATACTTCAGCAATTCAAGTAATCTACAGTGGTTGGTCCAACCCAGGGAGTGTGCTGTATTGTCATACAATACGTTTCCAACAGATGGAAAAAAAGGAATGATCAGCGTGTTTTTTATTCCCTCACTTCCATGGATCCAATTTTTGGGTTTCGTGTCTTCCAGCATATCTAATTTTTTTATTTTAGTTTCTCAACATTATTCAACCTTTTTTTCAGTGTTAAAATTAAGTTAGTATGTTTCAAACCACATCTTGTACTAAATGTGAAATGTCTTTTGATTATTTTGGGGGGGGGGGAGGGAAGCATTTTTTTGAAGGGGATAGTATCTTTCATACAGTTGGTAAGATTTGCACTATGGAGATGTTCTATGCTGCATTGACAAACAGCCATGTGAAAACTGAGCCTGTAGGTTTTGTTTACCTTCCAATCTGTATTAATATTGAGGTGTTCTGTTTAATAGGTTGACAGATAATTAATACCCTAAAATCATTTTTGTATATTCTGTTTGTAGTGTTTCATGGTGCGGTTTAATATTTATATTCTATTTTTTATGTAGTTTTCCCCGTATTGTTGCTCGTATGAGTGAATCAGTTCAGGAGATTCAAACCTATATTGCAGACTATAATAGATTGTTCTCATTTGTATTATAGTTGTTCTACTTGTGAAAATAAGTATGAATCTTTTTCTTCTTGAAGTTAAAAATTGGAGAGACCACTGTCATCTGGAGAAATGTTGTGATTTAGATTTCATGAGAGTAGGCCTGTGGTCACTTAGAACCTGAATACGCAGTTGAACCCTGTGCATCTACAAGTTTCTTCACATGAACAGTTACTTAAATAACCCCAAACAAAAAAAAAAAAACACCAACACCACCACTGCGGTGCACAAACACAGAACTTGTTTATGCTGTCACTTGTGTGTGCAAAAATAGACATCTTAATTGGTTATGTATTTTTGACCTGAATTTCATGTCTTTATATTTGGAATTTTGGCCAAAGGCATTTTCTAGTATTCAGTGGGGATTTGGTTGTGCAGTTTTCACTGTACTTGTTTGGAAGCTGTATAAGTAAACCGTTTAAATTAAATATTTTTTTCAAATAACTGGGCAGTATGCAGGTAGGAATCTTATGTTGTGGGCAAACTGGCTGCTGTGCTTTAGTAGTATGCAATTTTATAGTATTTGTGGCTTTATATCAGATGAGTAGATCATACTCTGGAAGAGGGTAGATGGACTGTATCTCTTGTACCAATATATGTGTTTAAAATGTTGTTTTCACTGATTATTTTATTCTGAAAATATCAATACTTATTTATTTATGCTAAGCTCATAATTGCTCAGTATATTTGATTAATGTTACATTTTTACCTCAAAGTAGATAGTTGACTAAATTTTAAATGTGCAATTGTACTTGAAGTCTTTTGTTTTGTAATGTGAATATCTGCATGATTTTATTCATAACTCATTTCGCGTGCTAAGTAATTAAAGTTTTGAGCTAAAAAGACCATAGGCAACAATTCTTGTTTTCTTCCCAATTTATATTCTGCTGAAGTGGTGATTGTGCCAAATATTTAAGCCTGAAAAAAATGGACACTTCCTGTGCATATATTTTATATCCTAATGCTTCTCCATATAAATGGAAAGCCAAAGACAGTATCATTGTATTGATCTTGGGCTATCTGTGGTTTGGGCATATTTCAGTTCAGAAATAGGCAAAGTTATATTGCTTATTTCTTCTGAACACCATTATTAATTAAACACTGATGCATGAAGGACAGTGGTTAACTACATTGGTTTGGGTTTTTTTTTCCCCTCTTATTATGCCCCAACCCACAATTGCACATTGTCACAGTCTTTGTTTCAAATAGCTGATAAACTTCAGTGTTTGGTAGCAGCTGATGGTAACTGGGAGTCCCAGTAGTTACTATTTTGTCAAGCACTAAGAAAGAAAGTCTTTCACTAAGAAAATCTTCTCATTACTTTATAGAATCTTACATCTTGCAATTTTATGTCATACCTTTTAACTAACATTAAATTCTCACTCTTGTAGCTAACATCTTGGCATTTAGGGCACAAACCAGTTCTTTGAATGCAGAACCATGTGGATATATGGTTAAGAATGGCTTCAAGAGAGAAATCACTTGGTGGAGGAGGATGATCTCTCCCTCACAGCCAGCCTGCTGAGCTTCTTGGGAATGCTTCTTAGCTTCCATGAAATACAGGTAATAATCCTGTCCCTTGCCCTTGTAGGCAGTTTATGAAAGGCTGGGCTTCACCCCTGCTTCTTTCCCAGAAATCCTTTATCACCTAAGAGCCAAATAACCCAAAACCAAATGTTTTCTCTTGAGGAGATCTCTCTGCACCTGAATATTTGTGCTTGCTTTTTTTTTTTTGACACTGCTCCCATCTTTGTAAACATTTATTCTGGGTAAACATAATAAGGCTTGTTAGTTTTTGGGGTTAGGGGTTGTTTGTTGTTTTTTTTTTTTTTTTAGCAGCACAGTAAACATTCTGCTTTAACCTAACTATGGGATACACTTGAACAATTAGCATATGTTAACAGCTATATCATGTGGTATCATTGTTCTTTGGTGGAAATCTGTCCAATATTAAATGAACCAAGAAAAAGCATGTGAGCACCCGGAGGTGCTGTTACCAGCTCCCTGCTTAGCACTAAGCTAAAGTTTCCATGATCTTTAAAATGTTTTATTCTGTGCAGGGAGAAGAGACCAAGAGATGTACCTTCCCCTTGCTTGTGTGGATTAAGCCTGACAGCTTTCAGCGTAGGCAGGTGCTGTTCGATGGGCAGATTATTTCAGAAGAGTCTGAAATAATAAATATTGAATTCATGGCACACTAAAGGTAGTAAGTTTGTGGTGTTTCTGTTTAGATAGATATAGTTGGAATGGGTTCCTCAAGAGATTAAAAGTAGGACTGGTGCTATTTGAGAGGCTGAGGGAGCTGGGGGCATTCAGCCTGGATAAAGGAGGCTGAGGGGAGACCTTAGCACTCTCTACAACTCCCTGAAAGGAGGCTGTAGAGAGGAAGGGGTCAGTCTCTTCTCCCAAGTCACAGGCGATAGGACAAGGGGAAATGGCCTCAAGTTGTGCCAGGAGAGCTTCAGGTGGGATATTAGGAACAATTTTTACACTGAAATGGTTATAGCACATTGGAATGGGCTGCCCAGGGAAGTAGTTGAGCACCATCCCTGGTGGTGTTCAAAAGACAAGTTGACATAGTGTTTAGTGACAAGGTTTAATGATGATTTTTTTATTAGAGTTAGGTTGATGGTTAGACTAGATAATCTGAAAGGTCCCTTCCTACCTAGACAATTCTAGGAATTATTTGAAAATAAACTTTGAAAACACAAAGAATAGTGCAATGCCAAACAACAGTAGGCAGCAACTACGATGAACGTTTAGGGAACTGCAGCAATCAGATCAACTGCATCCTTAATACAGCCAAATGTCAAGTTACAAATCTGGAACAAACTGTGAAAGTTGCCTGGAAAGTGCTGGCCCTGGAGAGGAATGGGATGACAGTAGGAAAATTGTGCGTCAGAAATATTTACAGCCCTTTGAGGATTACAGAGTTGACCCTGTAACTGGGAAATTATTTTAATCTGTGTGTTTGTTATTGGTGAGTTTGATACTATTGTACAGTACTGGTCCTGCTTCTTAAGAACTTTAGAGATGAGATCACAAAAATCAGTGTAAATGCTGAATTAAGTATCTTGTCTTAAAGCAGTTCAAAACAGGTAGCTTATCAGGAAGAATCCAGAGAGGTGAGGTGATATAAAGTGGGCAGTTACTTCACAGGGGGGAAGGTATAATAGGACTGTCTGGTAGAGAAAAGCATAACAAGAATTAGAAGCTTGTACAAATCTGCAACCTTAGTTCAGGTACTTTCAAAGTGAAATTAAAACACATTTTTTAAAAGTTGAACTATTGGAATGAACCAATCTTGAAAATCAATTTCTCTGTCTTGTTTTTTGTTTCATTCTCATTGTTATGCTCACTTATTGTAAGATTGTTTTAATTAAACTCTGCTGGGTTTTGCTACTGAGACAACAAGGTAAAATAAGATGGCTTAGTTTTTGGAAACAATTTACTTTGTCCAGTCATACTTAAATTTGGTAAATTCTGCTGTATGTTTCATATTTAAAAACTGGAAACATGATATACTTCACAGTGCATTTTCAATATTTTCATTACAGACATTTCAGAAAAACACTACTGAATGTCAAACAGATGATTACCAGAACTTAAATGACAGACCAGAAGTCACCTTCTTGATCTCTAAGGTCCCTTACAACTCTAACTATTCCATGATTCTTGTAACTCTTCTCCTTTAGTAACAGTCTGAAGAGCTCTCTTGGCAGCACTTCTGAAGGAAAGAAACTAGGTTTAAAAAATTTCTCATCTAAAACTGAAAAGTGGGGAGGCTATCTCCTTATTTTCTGTTTGCTGGGAGCTGTCTGCTCTTGAGTTTAATGTGTGATCTATAGGCTATCTATTTGGGCTCTTTTTCTGGGGTATGAGAAGCTATCTTCTTTGTGTTAGGGTAGCTTAACTGCGTTAAGGTAAACAGAATGAGACATTGTTAACTCTGGAATTGAAAAAAAAATCCTTTAGGGAATTATTCTGTAAGAGCTACTGTTTTGCGTTAGATAAATCTATCTCAGTCCAAATTAATTTGGTAAGATCTTAGACCATTTAAGTACTAATGAGCAAAGTACTCCCAAGTGGGAATATACCCAGGAGTCATTTTTCCCATATGATGTTTTTAGCTGAAGTTTGAATGGAATAACTTGCTTATGAAGGGCTGTGAAGCTGGGTTTTATTGCATTGAATTCTTAGTATCTTACTAGATGCTGATTGATAGAAAATTTTTTTTATTGTCTATTTTAGCAAAAAAAAAAAATCAAAGCTTTATTAGCTGTATCCTAAGAATTACCAAATAATTGCACTTTGAGGACAAATTAAATTTCTGATTTTCAAATTAAATTTTAATTAACTTTTTGATGGTAATAGCTGTCTACAGTGTTCTGGACCAATGGAAGCCTCAGAACTGTTAGTGCCTGCTTTGTGCAAACCCCGGACAAATGTTCCATTTCAGTGAACAGAATTCATTTCTGTTTATCTTGCAATTGTTCCTAATCAAGTTAAATTAAATCATCATTAATCAGATGTTCACAATATAGATGTCCTTTCAGTCTTTTGCGCTGTTAGTTAATCCATTTTAAATTAGATTTTACAACTAAAAAACTCTGCCTGGATATCAAAATGCAAGTGCTAGTTTTTTTAAAAGTTTGCACTTAATAGAGAAGTTAGCTAAAGTGTGTATTTCTACTTGCACTTGAATTCTTTTTCTCTTAGCAAGTTGGTTCTTGATAAAAGAAATTGAGAAATATTAAATGGAGAAAACTTTGGCTCTGAATGCAGAATAATGATGCCATTTTTTGTCCATGAATGAGTATCTTGGTACACATGTATGCTTGATTCTGCCTCTTTATCCCTTTTTAAAGACTGGTTCTCTTGTTTTGAATATATTGTATACACTTTCGACTCTTAATAAAATAGTTAAAATCCTGCATATTTTTATTGCTACTTCCCATAGCAGTCCCCAATTCCTGTTGTCTAAAAGAAATCATCGAAAGCAGAAGAGGGAGTAAAGTGGATATAGGTAGATGGTTGTGCTAAAATGTTTTTTGTTAAATGATGTGCTCCTGCTCTTATAGTCTACTGATTCTTTTGTTTTTCTAAGGAGTGTTCCAGAACACTATTTTACCTGGAAGCAGACATAGAATTTGGATCCAGTTGGAATTGCTTGGTGACCTTGATGACCGCTCCAAATACCATAAGCCAGGATTTGATCTGGGTGAAAGGAGTGGGTGCTTCTTCTGGAGAGATCAGACAATTGCATCTTGAAAGGATCTGTTCAGAGGAAAAAAAGTGAACCTGAATCCAGCATCAGATTCCAGCACCAGAAAAGTTCAGAGGTACACTGAGTTGTATATGCATATTTAAGGTTTGTTTATTCATCCACAAAAAGGGAAAATGGCTGTTCTAACTTGATTTTAGCTGTTTTGAAGGTGCTCTTCCCTCTGCTCTGTGTGAAAATGGTAAAAATAAATTTTGTGCAATTGGCTTGCAAGGAGAAAGCTAACTCTTCCTGACCTTACTGCACTGCAAGCTAGTTTTAAGGTAGAGACTAACAATCCACTTTGATAGAATAAAAAAAAATCAAACTCAAAGGCCTGGAAATATTCTAAGTTTCAGAGAGACTAAACAGATAGGGCTGGCATCAGGCACAACCTGATGAAGGACTAAGCCCTGTTATTAGGGATGTGCCTAATAACATTATCTGAACATTTCTGTCTTAACCATACATTAACCATACCTGTCACATGGACAAGGAAAAATCAGAAATGAAAGATTCTTTGCCATGTGATGATTTAGGTGTCAGCAGAGCTATTTTTACTTGCTGAAAAAGGGGGTTAATGTCAAAAGGGGGGGGGGTTGGTTTTGTTTGGTTGGGTTTTTTTTTAAAATGTAGGGCAATTCAGCTTCCAGATTTCTGTCTGGGTCTCCACGGTCTGCATTTTCTCCCTCTAAAGAAATTGCTTAACTGAACAGAGCTAACTAAACAGAGGAGGAGGACAGATGGATGTGTCAGTGTAGCAAACCCAAAGGCGGTTTGAGCCCAGGAGGCAGAACAGCCGCTTTCAGCAAGTGTAGGCAGGAGAGGATGCTTGTCTAATGGGGATGTGCAACACATCCCTGCTGAAATAGTGACTGCTCTGTCAGCTGGATCATAGCTGGGACTTGTTGTTGTCTCTGCTGGTCATTCCTCTTCAATAGAATCGTACAGGCCATATGTCACTTCTTACAGACCGCTGTAGTGGTTTGAGGTCTTCCCCTTTCCTTCAATACCTTTCTTGGTCTAGTTTCTTCATCAGAAGACACCAAGATACATTAAATTAACACTTAGCTTGGGTAGATTAAGCAAGTTTGGATTGTTTTATCTTATCACCATGGCGCTTAAAAATATTGCAGTTGTCTTACTTCTATTTAATTGGTTTGCTCCCAACAATATAAATTATACAATCGAAACTTTGATATTTTCCATGTATCCCTTCTGGTAAGCTTATGATGCTGGCAGACAATTTATGCCCAAGGACTCCAGCCCTGTGGAGTTCTCATGAGGGCAGCTGTCCTTCCTCAGGACCTCACTTCACTATTATCATAGAATCATAGAATGGTTTTGGTTGGAAGGGACCTTAAAGATCAAGTTCCAACCCCCCTGCCATGGGCAGGGACACCTCCCACCAGACCAGGTTGCTCAAAGCCCCCTCCAGCCTGGCCTTGAACCCCTCCAGAGATGGGGCATCCACAGCTTCTCTGGGCAACCTGTTCCAGTGTCTCACCACCCTCACAGCAAAGAATTTCTTCGTGGTATCTCATCTAAATCTCCCCTCTTTCAGTTTAAAACTGTTACCCTTTGATACCCCGTTAGCCTTATTATTATTAGTATGGTTTATTAGCAAATGAAGTTTGGTTAGTCATTGTATATTCCAGGCTGCACAGAGTTCTCCAGTATTTTGATGTTTCGCATTTAAATCTGACAAGTCTTTGAGAGCCCCCCAGGGGACTCTTAATAATATATGAAATTTACTTAGCTAGTGCTTTTTGTACTCCTGTTGTTGCAGAGCTCAGCCTTTCGAATATAGTTCTGTCTGGATTTTGAAGGGGGTGTTGTAGTATCTCATGGCTAAAATGAAGAAATAAAGCTTAAGTTGCACATACGATAAAGATGTAGACTAGGTCACAGTGTCAGTAAATAAATGTGAGAAAATTAGAACCTTGAAATAATTTTGGAAGAACTTTGATTCTCCACGTTTCTCCTCTAACTTGCACTGACCTCTTCCACACAGCAGTTTTTATTTGTTGTTTACTCAGCTAAACTTTATCTCATATGTGTACAGAAAGTCTCTTTAAGTTCTGTGTCAGAGGCTTGAGTCTGCAGTACTTAATGCCTCTCTTCCTGAGCAACTCCCTGGAGTTGACTGGCCTGCCTGTAGGCACCTGTGAGAATAAACTTGGGTCTGATGTTTGATTCTTAAGCTTTTTATGGCTGGTGCTGTGTCTCTTTGTGCCTGCAATTCCCTAAGATAGTGGCTGCTGGGTTCTAGTTGCGATCTTCAGGCCATGCTGCAGTAAAACTTTGAAACAATAAAAAAAATCAGTTTAGTGACTGTTATTGGTTTATCCAGTTCTAGTTCCTTAAGCCTGGACTGATATTGCAGTATGGGTCCCACGAATCTCCAAGTTGATGCACTGGTGGCTGTAATCTTTAGCTTTGGTGTACAGAAAGTGTATGGAAGAGAAAAATATTTTTCTTTCTCTGTTGAAGTGGCAGTTTAGCTGAACTCATAAAAAGTCAGAACATGTCAACCCGGCAAGGTCTGTTTGCCTTAGATGTCTGTATAGGCTTTATTACCCAATCGACTGCGCAAGCAGAGAAGGTAGAGATGACCTGGAGTCAGTGATTTCCAAATAGCTTTTACTCATGGCCAAGGCCATCAACAAGCACGCACTTAATTTTATGGGTTTTCTTAGAATAGTAGCATATGCAAGCTCAGATAGTGCTGCTGCCTTTGTACAAGCACAGTAATTAAGTATTTGTTAAATGCTGTTGCCATTGTGAGGTTATCTTTATTATGGAGAAAATTATATTTTGCTAATAGACTTGTTTATCTAAGAGTAGACATAAACAAATCATTCTCTTTTCCGTAAAATAACAATGTGATAGTCAATGATAGGGATTTTTTTAAAGATCTTTAGAAGAACTTGAAATTTTGTGTAGTAGCAGTAGCATTGTTATAGAAAACTTGTTTATGGTTATAAAGATATTTTAAATCCTGCAAGACAGGGTAAAAAGATCTGTAACTATACTATCAGATAGGAAAAAATTATTTGGATGAGGAATTTTTTTAGATGTAACCATGCAGGGTTTGCCAAAGCTGCTGGTCTCATGAAATCAGACTCATCTTCAGTCTAATGAACTATATTACAGTTTGTTCAGGATGTGATATCTATTTTGTCTAAATTCCCTCAGTGAAATATGAATGTAGATTCTGCCAATAACTTGCACTTTATAGCAAAAGGAAGATGTTAGCCTTTAAATAGAAGCCTGAGTATATTGGAGATTTGAAGGCCAGGCTTGAATGTTAGTTAAGCAGCTGTATTCTTCCCTACTGAGCATCTGACACTGAAACTGAAGGAGTCTTCTGACAACATGTTTTCATTCTGTACTCTCAGGGTCTCATCTATTATGTTGCACCTCATCCATTTTATTTGGCCTTCTGCAGCTAGTGCTTGAGTTATGAGTAGCTTGGGTGGCCAATTGGGCTGGTCATGTAGCAGTTTACTGCTAAAAAATTACTTTTTTGAGTAGTAGATCGTAAAAGTTTGTAACCCAAGGATTCACCTTTCTGAAAGCCAGATTTTTGTGCACTTAGGAAATCATTTGGAAGGTTCCATATTAAAGTGGAAGAAAAGAAATCAACTCTTCTTCAGCTCAGGAGTGGCAGATTGTCACATTTGATGCAAACATCACTAATGGATTCTGCTTTTTCTATCTTTGCACTTCCTCCTCTTTTTTTTGCCATTGCTAAGCTAAATTTTTTTTATGTTAAAGGCCTTAAATCTCTTTTGTGTTGCTTCTCTGTTGCTAGTATTCTAAATTTCTTGGTATTTGGATGTTTCTTGGCCCTGCTGTGATCAGAATTAAGTCCTTTCACCTGTAGAGGTAAAAGACAAGATTTGTACTGGCAGCATGAGTCTATTCCCTTCCTCGGTGAGCTAAAACACTGTGAACACAGGATTTTTCCAGAGAAATAGCACTGTGGAAATAAGAAGTGAATGTTAACAAGGGACCTTGGTTAGCATGAGAGGGGGTGGTGGCTTCTTCTCACGGTAATGCATTCTTATAGACTTCTCTTTAACCCACTGCTTTTCTGTCTTTTGCATGCTAGACCTTGCCTCTCTCTTTCTTCACCATTTTTGACTAAGGGGATAATTATTGCCTTTAACTTAAGTTCAGAGCACTTTGGCAGTATCACCAGCTCTCACTTTCATCCCAGTAATGAGATTTTAGCTGTCATTACAGCTGATCTGTCATCCCGTGACTTGCCAAAGAATACAGATATTGCAACTTAGCTATGGCATAACTTCCCCTTTCTGTTGTTTCTTCTATTTTATTTTTGCCTCTCTGTTTCCTAAAGCGGAACAGTCAGACTGGATTGCTGCAGAAGTCAGCAGGAGATTGTTCTGGTTCTGTGATTCTGGATTTTCTAGATGAAAAATGTAAAAGGAAAACAAACAAAAAAAAAAAAGCTCAATGAGTAAAAAGTGACTCTGCTTATGAACTTTTTCCTATGAGCCCTGCATCAGTCCCTTGAAGCTTCTCCTTTCCTGCAGCAGCACCAAGACTGGGATAAAAGAGGAGAGATGAATCATAGAATAATTTAGGTGGAAAGCTACCTCTTGTTCATCTGTACTCTAGGGTTCTTTCACCCTTCTCTTCAGCCTTGGTAAAGGGCAAGCAAATCTTGTTGCATTTAAACCCATGGTAGTATAGGAAATCTGTGGAGTCACCAGTGAGAAACATGGACTACAAGATAATGATTTGCCCTTCACCAAGGCCACGTCCTACCTGACCAACCTAGTGGCCTTCTATGGTGGAGTGGCTAGATCAGTTGACAAGGGAAGATCTACAGATGTCATCTAGCTGAACTTCTCTAAGGCCATTGACGTGGTTCCCCAAAGCATCCTTCTCTCTAAAGTGGAAAGTTAAGGATTTGATGGGTGGACTGTTTGGTGGATGAGGAATTGGCTGGATGGTTGTACCCAGAGAATAGTGGTCAGTTATGGTCCAGATGGAGATGAGGGACAAGTAATGTCTCTCAGGGGACTGTTCTTGGACCAGTACTGTTCAATATCTTCATCAATGACATAGTGGGACTGAAACCCTCACCAGGTTTGTGGATGACACCAAGCTGAGTGGTTCAGTTGACACACCCGAAGGATGGGATGCCATCCAGAGAGAACTGGGCAAGCTCAAGAAGTGGCCTCATGTGAATCTTATGGGGTTGAACAAAGCCAAGTGCAAGGTCCTGCACTTGGGTCAGGACAGCCCCTGGTATCAGTCCAGGCTGGGGGATGAAGAGACTGAGAGAAGCTCTGAGGAGAAGGACTTGGGGGTGTTGGTGGATGAAAAACTGGGATTGAGACAGCAATGTGCATTGGCAACCCAGAAAGACAACCATATGCTGATGGGTCATCAGGCCATGGGAGGTGATCTGCTTCTCTGCTCTCTCCGGACGAGCTTTAAAGAGCTCTTCCAACCCAAACTATTCTATGATTCTATGAATTCCCTGGCTGAGGAAAAACAGACAGGTGTGAAATAAAAAGATGGAGTTTTGTGGACCTGTTGGGACTGTTGCCACCAGTGACAACTCTTAGAACAAGGATTTAATAGACCTTATTTCAGAAATGATGGGAACAGGTGTCGAGAAAGGGCAAGGTCCCAAAGACTAAAACATAATCTTTGCACCCAGAATCACAGCTTTCTAAGTGTTTGGAATGCAAATCAGTTTTCAGTTTTATATTAGTGAGGTTGTCATTTAGGGTAGAATTCTGGGCCAGAAGAGATTTCCAGGTGCATTCAGGTTTCTTTAAAATTCTTCCTTTGAATGATGTGATTGATGTAATTCCTTTCTGAGGTTTGTGGGGTGGGGAGGTAATGATGGAGGTAGATTTGACTCGCACCAATGAGCCCGGCAGGACAGGCTCTGTTTTCCTCCCGTGGGCAGAGATTGTTTTCTATTGCTCAGCAGAAAACAAGCAAATTAATAAAACTCTTGTGTTTATAAGAAACATCTGCAGCACCAAACGTAAATATGTAGAAGCTTATCAGAGTAAACGGAACAAAAAAATTAGTGTTATAAATTGACAGCCAATGTCTGTGGTTTCTGATTAGGAATTCAGGTTTTCTCTGTTATATTTTAAAGTAAACGAAAAAAAAAGCAGTTCTGCACCTGTTACTGTGAAGTGTTTGTGAAATGTCCATCTCACTGGTTGATCTGAGCAGTGTGGCTGTGATAGTCATGAGATGCCGCACCCCAAAATTTAATGTCAGCGGATGAGAACGTCTCTGTAGTTTGGTGGATCCCTATTTGCATATTCGGCAAGAGCTCGAAATTCATTCCTGGATTCTGCCCTCATGTGCCTCTTCTGTGACTTCAAGTTAATAGAAACGTACAAAGCCACTTTCTGCCCTTCTAGTGATAGTTATTGAGGGGACTTTCAGAAATTGGTTTCTCTCCCTTTGGTGGAAGTTTTAGATTAAGTTCCTACTGATGTTGACGAGACTGGAAGCAAACCAACGCCAAGTGTCTCAGGGAACTTTTACTGTGTAGGAACTCCAAAGAAGTGGCTAGTAAATATTTTCAAAAGACAATGCTATATGAGTCTACATAAACTTCAGTATATGCTTGCATGGTAGAAGAAAGTTAACAGTTCTACCGTTAAAATGGAAAAAAGCAGAAGTTTTAGTTACTGGGGAAGCTGTGAAAATAATTCATTTCAGAAGGCGTTGGATGGTAACTATTTAGCAGATTTGACCTAAGTAAAATATATCAGAATCTTCAGCAAACTAAAACATTATGACAGCCAGTAGAGATCAAACGAAACAAAGTGCTGTGCTTTTCATCTTTTAATCTTTTAACTTGAAGTAATATTGAAATGAAAGAGCTTTTTAAATGGGAAGAAACCCAGAAATGTGTCATTTTGAATACAGTGAAAGGAAAGAATTAATTTGCTTATTTCCAATCTAAGCAATTCAGGAAATACAGATGATATATAACCATTTTGATTGACTGCAATTTGCATATTTTTTTTCCATCAAAGTTGTTGGCCAAAGTGTTTTTCTAGATCTGTGCCATCTTCACTCCCTTGGCTTATGCACAAATTACATGATACGATGCCTAAACCGAGAACACCATCACCTCACATAATTACCTGTCACAGGGTAATTAAGAGCCAAAGTCTCCAGGGCAGGTTTATTATTTTACATGATCAATAGCTATTGTTCCTGTAGAAATCAATTTTTTTTAAAAAAGCTGATGACCAAGCTGCATTTCTTTGGCAGTCTTGGAAACTTTGAGAATGGAATTCAGTTCAGCGATTAGGACACTTAAATGCAGGCGAATGCCTGTATACATTGATGTAGGAGCAAGGTTCCCAACTCCCATCCTAGTCTGGGAAGGTTTAGGGCTCGATTGGGCTGCCATCCCACAGAAGCCTTGCAGTCTCTGAAGACACCATAAAGTCGACAGATTTGATGATTGATGGGAATCCTGTATGAAGTGAGTCTGGAGATCAGATGGGTTACTGCAGGGTACCCCCGTAGGTACCTGTGTGTGGACAATGAGTCACAGCTTTTTAGTGCCTTCATTTCAGTGTAGAGATTTATTTGGTTTACTCCAAAGTAGCCATGCGTACTTTGGCAGCTGTCTGCCCAGCTCTCTGCTTGGGTTGAGCAGACCACATTAGGAGTTTTGAAACCTGGTTCCCATACAGACACCTACAGATGACTAACTTTCTGTCACTCTTACAATAGGAATTTTAACTTTTTTTTTTTTTAGATTATGTTTTCCTATAGTCTTTGGTGGCACAATTTAATAACTTATTTTTCAGGACTGTAACATATTATTTTCATCTACATATGTGGCACTCAATTTTTTTCCTTTCTTTCTTGTATGCTCACTATATATTCATTACAAAAATCTATATTACACTAAAGCTAGGAACTTGAAGCGAAGGCTGCTAACTTAAGAAAAATCCTTGCCTCAAAAATATTACAATTATCCCCCAGATAAACATAACATGCAGCAAAACTTCTGTATTTCTGTGGTTATTTCTTGTTGCCCAGCATGTTTTTGACAACGCATAAATTGTAATGATGGTTCTGTAGCGCAGGTGATGGTTGCACGTGTGTTTTATTTGGCAGGCTCCAGAAAGATTATTTTCTGTACATTTTTACTGGTAGTCCTCTGCACAAAGGTTCAAGGCTGATTGATGGTGCAGTTTGGTGAACTGATCTTTAGCAATCGCTGTAGTAGTGGAACACCTTAATAAATGCTGTTCAAGGACAGTTTCCAAGGCTGAACATTATCACCTAATAACTTTGATCAGAGGGGTAGCAAATATTTGCATAAGTACACGCGGGTGGATTCACTCTGCTGTATTTTATTTACAGCAGTAACTGCTTGGAATAGGGTCTTGTCTGAGGTCCACTCTGGAAATCCATGGTTTCCACTGAACCGGTGCTTTTACTGGGCTCTCCTCCTTCTGACTCCATCCTATCCTATCTCCTAAGAGTTGCCCTTTCTGTCACTTCTTCCCTTAACCTTTTGTTCTCCTTCATTCTTCTGTTGCTCACTTCAGTGCTGATCATGCCATGTCCCTTTCTTCCTTCTAAGCTTGCTGAAGACCCCATTTAAAATCACATTCTGGAGTACTGCTTCTAAGTGCTGGTCTGGCTTCCCACCAATTGAATTTATACCTGCTTCACTCAAATGACACTGCTTCCCAGTGTCTTTGGCCAGGTCAGGTCTCAACAACAGTCTACCTCATCCTCACCCTTGGTCACCCATCAGCCACCCATTAAGATACAGCCTTTTTTATCCATCGCTCCAAGTGCTCTCTTCTTGCACTGTAGCAATTTTCTAATGTTCTCCCATTCTACCACAACCATTAATATTTTTGCTGTAAATCTATACTGTGGTCCTTCCACCCTTGCAAACTTCTGCTGTGTCCTCTATAGCACCAAAACTGTTCTTTTTTTCACTTTCAAGGAGCTTCATAGCTTAATCTTCACATACCTGTCATCTGGCATTAACTGTCTAGTTCTTGTGCTTTAGATCTGACCAGATCAAGATGCTTTAGTCTCAGTGATAAACTTGACATTAACCAGCCTGTTGGTCTCTTTGCACCTCTAGCTGGCACCTCGCCATGTCCTTACCCCCCTCTGGAAGGATGGCTTTCACCTTGTCTTTTCCTTAGATTGTGACATCCTTGGAAGAAACACGGTGGTTTTGTTCTATGTTTGTATAATTCTTTTATCATGGGAAGTCCTGATCAGTGTGGAAATAATATCAGTAATACATAGCAATAGTAAAAATTGTCTTAGCAGAGAGGCCAAGGAATAAGCATGTAACTTGTGCCATCATTTGCAACCAGGCAACTACCTTCTGGCATCAAAATGCCTCTACTGGGAACCTAATACCAGGCTTCTGCAGCTGAGGTAGCTCTGCAGTGTAGAACGTCTCTGTGGCATCTCGTAGCATCTGGCTGTGGTTTCGGCAGACGCTGCAGAATTCCTAACGTTTTATCATATCACTGGATTTCAGGAAAAGCCCTTTGACTACAGTCTCTTTTCAGATATAGGAGAATCTCTTTTAACTCCAAACACACAATTTCGATGGATAGCAGTTGTTTTGGTCTGTTTACCCAGGTTTGCTGTGTCTAACTAATACCTGTAAGAAGCCAATACACCAAGAATATGAGGCACAGTTACCAGAACTCATCTAACTGACTGTCGCTTTTGTCCTTAATGGTTTCCCCTGTCATTTTTAGCATCAGCTTTTAATCCTCAGAAGGATATTATTGCTTGTTTTAACTCTTACATTCAGGAAACAAAATAGCCATGAGATGAGCCAGTTCAATGTAGAGGAGGTATTTTTAGAAAGCCCCCCCCCTTGACTGCTTGCTTTCCTGGGGCTTCACTTACTTGGGCAGAGCAGTCAAGACAAAATGTCACAGAAGTCAGAGAGGAAGCCTCAGTGTAAGGAGCAATTATCACTAAAAAAGGGAGCAGAGCTGAGGTCACAGTAGGTCAGCAAGGCCCAGATCTCATCTCACCCACTGATGCAACACTTTGGGCAACGTTCCTTACCCTGTGCTTCAAGAGCCATGCAAGCTCTTGGTTGCCCAGAGAAGTTGTGGATGCCCCATCCCTGGAGATGTTAAAGGCCAGGCTGGATGAAACTTTGATCAACCTGGTCTAGTGGGTGGCAAGGACAGGGCAGTGTGCTCTTGCCAGCAAGCACTGCCCACAGGCTGTTTGCCAGCAGCTAACATGAGGATGGAGGCCTTCCATAGCCCTCCAGAACCTGACAGAAAACCGGTTGTTTTCTTGAAGAGCTGAGCACTTGCACATTGAGCACCTCTCAGAGCAAGTTCATTGCTTAGGAGCCTTATACAGATCCTGAGGAAGCTCCACTTGTGTTTGCCATACTCTTGGGCAAAGTGGACCTCTTGCCCTCCCATGGTGTGAAGTGGACCTCTAGCCTGAACTTTTCAAGCCTATGGTCTTTAATGATGTTCTTGTGGATGTTTGTGTCTCAAGTTGGCAGTTACTGGGGATTGTGAGATATCTAAGTTCTTTCCAATCAACTCTTAGACAAATCTTGCTAAGAAATAATTACATGGCCCCTCACACTGAAGAGTCCTCAAAACAAGAGTGATTCAGTCAGACAAAGTATTTTAATCTTTTACTGTCTCTATGGGATCCTGCTATCTAATGAGACAAATTTCAGAAATTACTATTACCCTTAAAGAGACCCTGCTTAAGGGTCTGCAGGATCTCTCATGCCAGGGAATTATGTAAAATGAACTTCTCGTTTTAAAAATTTGTGGCTCTTTAGTGAATTGCTCTGAAGTGACCTCTCTCTGTGACACGTGGACCACTGAAGATCATTTGATTTGAAATGTGTCCCACAGATTTGTCTATCTTGGCAGAAACAAATTAAAGTCAACAACAGTTAGCAAGCTGTGTATTTACACAGACAGCAGTCCATTTAATAGTATGTAACCTTTTTATTGTTTAATTCTAAGGTTATTATGAGACAATGACTGCTTTTACCATCAAACCTCCTGTATGCAGTTAGCTTAAGAGGGACAGACCGTAGATATAATTATGATCAAGCCCCCTCTGTGTGCTGCTTAGCTGTGTACACCTTATGGTGGTGTAAATGAGAGCAGATCTTGGTCCTATCTTCAGGCTGCTGACGTGGGACTGTAGCACTCAGTGCACTTCATAAATAGCAAATACCTGTTTGTGCTGCTCCAGCTACCCATTTACACCAAAACCACGTACGATATCTTTTGAAGCACCCTATTCCACCTACATTTTAGTTATCACTAAAATTTATTTCATGCTTTCAGAAAAATATCCCATGACTTTTCCTCTTTTTGCTGCTGCGCTTTTTTTTTTGTTTTTTGTCCTTCAGAAGCTTGCATGAAATGTTTTACAATATATATACCAGTTCATCCGGGTATTTCTACAGTAAAATACAAAAGCATCTTAAGAAATTTAGTTCTTGAAGGTAGGGCTTTCAAGGTAGGGCTTGAAAACCTTTGTTCAAACCCAGAGTCACCAAAGCCATGGTTGACAAGTGTTTGCCTGAGCTCAGTGGCAGTGCTGTTACCAGGTGACTACAGCTCTGCTGCTGTCTGAGCCCAGACATACTATGGGTTTGACTGAGAAGATCAGCATTTTGCATTTGCAACTTTGACCCTCGGCCCATCAGCATCCATAGACCAGGAGGTCCTCTCCCTCAGCCGTTGGGGAGCTCCTCAAAGCAAGCCTCGCAGAACAAGTCCCCACAGAATGCAGTGTCAGCTTCTTCCTTCTAAAATTGGGTTGAGATGGCTTTAGCTTCATCCTGTTGAGCAGTTCCAGGCTGAATCTTAGGCTTGAGAAGATCCCCAGTGTGTTGCAGGGCCAGGTCCCAACCACCGAGAGCACCCTCCCCGCTGCATCCTCCTCCTCTCAAGGCTGCCAACTGTTGCCTCCCAGTGTGGCTGCTGCTGGAATGCTGGAAAGGAGATGGTTCAGCCTGACAGAGACAGATGGGTCTGTCCAGGGTACTCTTAACATCCATCCAAAGTTTATCTGGGATAGTTTCTCCATGGATGAATCCCAGCTCTTGAACAACAGCTATGGCCAGCATGGTTTCAGAAATGTAAAGCTGTTGTGTTTTCTGATAAGGTGTCTTGATTCATCAGTAAGGTCATCACGTCACCTCCAAGAACTCTGTGATGAGGTAAAGATTTCTTTCAGCCTGAAAACTGTACAGCATTTTCTTTACCTAGATGCCATCTGCTCAGCTAAAGTGCCTCCTCCTGCTGGGTTATGAGCCACCTGCTCTCACCTGGCTGCCCGTGTCTTGCTCCTCATCCCAAAATCACTGTGCAGAGGCACCTGGCCAGCCTGACACAGGGCTCATCTGGGTCCAAAAAAGCTTGAACGCTTAAACTCCTTTGTGACCCTAATCTATAATGTGCTAGTGCCTCCTCAGGAGGTACCCCTTGCTCTTCCTCACCCCTTACAGGACAACCACAAGGCTAGAGTCATTCCCCAGGCTGTGGGAGAGCCTCAAGGCTCTTTCCCATGTGGAAATCGAATCTTTTCTCAGCTAAGAGAGCACTTTAGCTATAAGGATACCGACAGGGAGTCATGCAAGTCATCCTGTTGAATATGTTCTGTTTTTCTTCTCACCTCCTTCCCACCACCCTGGATATGCCCAATAGTTTCCTAATTGCTCTTACGGCCTTTAGTCTTACATTTTTTTGGGGTTTCCTGTCTTAAGAAAAGCACTACTATTAGGGCAGGCAGGAGAGAGACATTGCCCTCTTATAACCTTGTGGTTGCCCATGGCCCTGGCAAGGCAGATGACTATTGATTGCTGGAGTATTTGATTACATTAGCTGTGGCATAGCAGCTACAGACTTTGTACTCTTTTTCTCTCTGCCCTTGCATCTCTGTGACCCCAATAACAGGGGTGTAGCTGAGGTTAGAAAGTTAGCAGCCGTGGCAGCAAACCAAAATATTTGTATATAGTCCTCTATGAAAGAAAAAGAAACAATCTCTGCCCCAAACTGTTCCACCTGTTCATCTCTGTGTCTTTGGTCACAAAGTGGAGCTTTGTGCAACTCAGGGGGTTGTACCCGATCTTCTCAGCTGCAGAGCACTCAGTCAACATTAAAAAGTGGCATTTCAGAGTCCCCTGAGGATGTGCTGATGTACTCCTCATGTTACAGCAGTTCAGAACGAGGCAGAAAGAGCTGGTCGTCCCTGGTCTTTTATGCACTGAACATCAATGCATAGGTTGTGTGTCCAGCAGTCCTTGGAGAGCTGCTACCCCATCAAGAGAGGAGTGGTGGGAGGTTGAATAGTGATGGACACGCTCCTGCAGGAGCCCCTGAGCCACCCCTGTGGGACCCGGTGTATGATCTGGCTTCTGCCAATTTGTGATGACTCTGCAATTAAGGCATTGGACTTGGGTGGGAAGGATATAGACACTGGTCCTTGCCTCTGCTGGGGTTTGATACCTGGGAATGGTCCCGCTGCTTCTGGTGGGAAATCTTCGAATTGGCTCTCCAGGAGAAGGATGCGAGATGCACTGAAGCTGGCAATTCTAAAATATGATCTGTATCATTATTGTTATTATTACAAGATACTTGCATTGCACAAATGTTTGGGAGTTCTGGCCATTCCTTAGTCATATCTGCCCTCTCAGGACTATAGCTCTCTTCCGTTGGGTTTGGATTTATTCAGATTTCTTTGAAAACAAAGCTTTGCACTTTGCATATCAGACTAAATAATTTTTAAAGCGAAGTTGTTCATCATGTGCATCAATATGTACTGCATTTTTTTTAAATATTGTTATTTTAATTGCAAATAGGCTTTTAAGAACATCAGTTGATTTTTTTTTTCCATTAGAAATTCATAGGGATTTATGAAAATTGCAAAGAAGCAATTTTTGTTCTAGAATGTCAACAATTGTAGCACTGACTTCAAAGCCAGACATAAATTTGTAAATAGCAGTCCAGCCTGACAGAACTTCACACTTTTTATTTGCTTGCTCTTCATCTTTTTGGTGCAAAATCGCTGAAGGCTATCAACAAAAAACTAACATATTTGTACCGTTTGTCTGGTATATTCTGAACATTAAAGACTGATCTAATCCTCACTGAAAAAAACCCACCAACTTTACGAAAAAGTAAACCTCAAAGAGAAACTGAGGTCTCTCTATATGTCTGCTGCAAGGAAAAATGTTGCAGAGTTCCCCCTACCTGAACTTCTGTTTGAAATGCTGAAGTCCCTGTGGAGGGATTGAAAGACCAGAGAGACCACACCAATGTCTTTCCAAATACCTTCTGTAGGTATCCCATGTCACCAGTATCCATGGGAATGAAAAAGGAATATTACAAGGGAAAGAATGAGTCGGTGAGGGAAGAGTAGCTTTCAGAGTCCCAGGAAAGAAATGAGGCATCTGACCTAATACAGACACCATTGGTGTAGTGGGGAAGATCAGGGGATGGGATTGGGCCAGTCAAGCAAAACCTTGAGAAGGTAATTCCAATTGGCTGGGATTATGACATAGCAGGGGAAGGAGAAAAAAAATGCCAAGTAGTCAATGCAAACATGGAGATGCTGGCCTTTGTGTCTCCTGTGCTGTCTCTGAGAGCATGGACACCTGGTGATAAAGCCAGTGGCCTCCCCACAGTGTTCAGAACTTGAATTTAATTGTGGGGTGAATCCTGTGCTGTTTCCTCTCTGTTCTCTACTGTTGGCATTGCTTGGGTAGCTGGAAGTTGGAACAGCTCTAGGAGCTGCTGGATACTTCCATTTCTCATAGACCAAGGGAGCTGAAAGAAACCCACAGTCAGATCTGGAGCAGTCAGCTTGAAGGAGACACGAGGATGTAAAAGAAGGCTTAATTTTCCAGGGAACCTAGAATTAGTTGAGCAGTTGTCTTATCTTTTGTTATCTGCCTTTGCAATTCTGTGTTGAATTCATTTTCATCAAGGAAGAGTATTTTGATTAAAACATTGAACGGCCTCGCTACCCGCAAAACCTTTTTTAAGCAGGATTTATTTAAGAAAAGGGGGAGTAGAAACTCTAATGGTAATAAATGTGCATGTAATTATGATAATGTCAGGCTTTCATATGTTCTGTAAGACAGTGCCAACTTACAATGAATATGCTATAATTTATATAAATTGTTAAAAAAAAATTAATTGACAGAAGTATGAAACCAAACTCTAGCTAAAGTCTAAAGACTGGATGCTTCCCTCACCAAGAAAACCAAAGAATTCAAAACCACTTGCATTATACATAATAGCTTAATGTTACACATGTTGCAAATAGCAATGAAATGGTGTTCTCTGTTCTCCCTTGAAAATTAAAAAAGGTTAAATAAAATTACAAAGACACCGCACAGGTAATAAATAATCACCTACTAAAGTTTCTTTTTATTTTCTGCGGACTATTTAGCACAGGGGATAGTGAGAAGATAAACAGATACGTAATTTAAGGGAGTTCTAGGACTCAATCCAAAATTCCATGTTTAGGAAGAGCTCTATCAGACAGACTGACTACTTGCCAGAATGGGAAATTTGAAAATACTTAATTGTCCTGTATCTCATCTCCTGTGATGAGGCTTATTTATGAATCAAGGACAAAAGGTCAGACCATAGACCTTAGAAACATACAAAACCAGGATAACAACGTTTTAAGCCCATTTGTTCTTTTCATTGTTAGATGATAAGAAAACTATCTCTTTCAGCCTGAAGATGTTTGATTAAAAAATGGACTTTTGTCATATCCGTCCATCATTCACAGCAGAAAAGGACAGGGATGTTACAGTGAACCAAATTCTATTATCCCTGGAACAATTGTTGTTACGGACATGCCACCACTAAAAATGAAATGTGTGGGCATACCCATGGTAATTTTAATAGAATTAGACAAGGAGGACCTGAAGAGAATGACTGATAGAGGCTTATGGAAATATAGAGTTCAGAGATTGATGCAAAATCCAACCAGAAGCACTGGTGAATACATGATGGCTCGCTATTTATCTCCATATTGGTGTTTTAACTGGCTTGTTGTCGCATTGGCCACCGAAACCAATGGCAGATTTAAAGCTGGCTTAGGTGCCTTTGAGATAAATCTTTGAGAATGTTAAGACATGCAAATAACAAACAGCCTGGAGACACATTTGGTTCAGCCAATGTCATTTATTTTAATACAGTTACAACTTTCTGAAAAGAAGTATATTATAGTGAATATAAAACAAGTTTTGCAGTTTCACTAGAACGTGAACATTTTTGTAGATTTTCTTCAAGTCTTCTTCTAGTTTTTCATAAAACCATAAAGGTACTTCCCCAGGAAACTCTCCCCTCCCCACCGTGAACCTGCCTTTCTACAAAAAAATTTTTATTTCACCTGTGGGGAGAACCACCATCCACAACATTTCAATTCTAAAAAAGAATGTTTTAACTGTAGTTGAATTTTGACAATTACTTTGAATTAGATGATGAAATGCTAATGAACTCTGGGAGAGTATTTGCTGACATTAAGAAAAAAAAAAAAGAACTACTGTACATGATTCAGAATCCTAACTTGCATTTCAGAATGATTGGTAAAAGGGGAAACATTTTTATCAACACAGTGTATTAAACCCACTCACTGCATTCTGGTACCATTTAATGGTATACATTATGCATTTGCCATTAGCCTGATGAATTAGCATCTTCATACAGAATTTCCCCCAAGACTTGCAACATTCTGTGATTTCATTTGCATATATACATAAAAATATATATAAATGTTATGTTATATAGTGTATTTATACAGTGCATGGTTTATATGTATAATATAAAATATATATTCATAGACATTTCAGTCTATACCTGAAATCAATGTCATTGGCTGGTTGCAAAATACCCAGTCCTGCACGGGATTGATCTAAAGAAGGACATTCCACGTTATTGTCCACAAGCTCTATCTCAAAATATGAAAATATCAAAGCCAAAAATTGTTTAATTTCATGGACAGCAAATAACCTGCCGGGGCATTTTGCCAGGCCTGTCCCAAACGGCATGTAGTAATACTTCAACTTGTGACCCTTGCGGTAGAAGTCGGTCTTCTCTTCTCCGTTCTTGTTGAGAAAGCGATCGTATTTGAATGTCTGTAATTGAACCCAAAACCAGAGTTACTTGATATTTGAACAGCTTCCAAGACTAGACAATACCATTAAGACACAAAATTGAGGCAGGGAATGAAGAGCCTCTAGCAGTAAACATTCTATGGTAGTGCCAGGCCCCTTGATGGAGGGGGTAGACCCTGAGAAGTTCTGGTATGTTGGACACAATCCCAGGTTCTTTGCTGATAACTATGCTTCTCTTTTGTGACTTCTTAAAATAAGTAATATAACCTGAATCCTCATTCATGCAGAAGATCTGGAAGATTTCTTATTTTGTGTGTTAGGGAAAATGTTATCCTTATCCTTGTCCTCCCTTGAACCCTTCCATAACGCTGATCTTTCCTCACCAATGAAGGCAGTAAATAGAAGGCTCTCTTGGGCTGGCAGCACACTTTCTGGTTAGACTCAAACATGTTTTTCAGACAGACCTTGTTCTGATTTTATTCTTTTTCTTGACTATCATTATGTCTCCAGGTGTAAGAAAGATTGTCTGGAGCACAACAGAAAACCAGCCATGGGGGTGCCCATGATAAATCCTCTATTTAAAGGCACATTAGCTTCTGCTAGACCCCAGTCTAACAGGAATACTTACCAAGGGATCGGTGTAGATTTCTGGATCAAAATGCAACAGTTGAGGATAAAGAGCTACAATATCATCACTGCGAATGTTGTAAAAATCGTTCTCCAAGTGCAGAGTGAAATCCTCCTTGGCAACTCGGAACGTCATGGATGCGCTCGATAGCCTCATTGCCTCCTTGATGATGCTGTCTGTTGGGAGAGGAAAAGGAACGATTACCATGGAAATAGTAAGTGTGTGTCCTCGGGGCAGGTCATGAATTTTGAAATATTTCAAACCCATTATCAAACCTTGAATTTATTAGAACAAATATTGTAACAATAACTTTCTAAGTGCCTAAGCAAGTGTGTTTCTCATCTCTTTTTAGCATTATTATCCGTTCTGCAGATAGCACTGAGAACATAATCTGCCTTCCCCTAGAAAAATAGTTGATGTAACAGAATATTTGAAGGTGAGACACATTTTCACTCTGAGATAAAGAACAAACCAGTCATAACTGGAAACGTAATGAAAGAAAGGAGCAGTTCAGTGATCAGGATTTTCTGAAACTTTGAGATGTGGTGCAGAGAAACCAGTACTCATGAAAAGTAAGTTGGATTTTTTTTTGGTCTCAATGTAAGCTGACTTTTTGGGGAAAAAAAAAAGCACCAGTAGTTAAAGGGTCACATTTTCAAAACTCTGTAAATTGGATACTTTTGAAAAATGTACCTATAATTTGAAAAATACTAAGAGGAAATACAAGTAAATGGTATTAGAAGACATTGTTTTACATCATAAGAACTGGGTGATAAAGTTTGGCAAAACTTTATTTGATGTAAAGTCATTACTAAACAAAATATTGTTCTGAATTATCCTTGGGTCTCCCATACTATGTTATGTAGCTGTGTAGCACTATTGAGACTTGCCATTACCCACGAAAAAGTGCTATTCCTGGGAATTTTGGCACTCTCAGTACCACCTGGGACATTGGGAAGACCAATTGTGATGGCTCCTGCTAAGGAACATACAGGTTTTTGTTCCACTGTTTATTGACTAATTCCATAGTAATTCCCTAGCAAGCATTTATATGGTAACAAATAGAAGACTTTTGTTATTGATATGAAAATTTGTGGGGTGATTTCTGGTTCTCCTGCATGAAATAATCATACCTAGTACTGGCATATTATCCAGCTGTTTTCGGTTCAAGGAAATATGTTTGCCATCAAAGCTGATCTTCTCCCCAGCACTTTCCAAAACACTTTGCACTTCTTTAGTCGCAGCTCTCATTGCTTCTGGATTCCTAAGATCAAAAGAGCAGAAGAATACCATCATTTTACACTTAAGAACGGTTTAAAATGGAGTTTTTCCATTAACTTTCTTCCTGACTAAAATGTAGTTTGTTAGCTGACAAGTACAACCTTCTAAAATGAAAACGTTGCAGCAAAATGCTGTAATTGCACTTCTTCATGTCTTGGCAAAGATGTGATAGCTTCAGGAAAAGGAAAAAAAAAAAACAAATATTTGATTCTGTCTCCAGTGACAGGTGATACAGAACTAATGTGCATATCTTGGGTAATAAATGGGAATGTCGCTAAAAAGCAAAAGAATAAGAAATAAAACGATCAGTTGTAGATTAGGAAATAGCCCTACTGTGGGTAGAAAGTTTAGGAACGGGTTCATAGATCAGTTTTATAACATCACTTATCCTATATGATGTCCTATTATGTGGCAATATTCTGTCTAGCTGAAAAGAATCTTCCTAATACTAAAAGTCCACATAATATCCTTCACTGTCTGGACTTTCTTACAGAAATGGAATATATGAGCTATAGTGAAATACCTATAGATAATAATATGGGATGCAATAGTGTCTTGATGAAGGCACAATCAGTCAGGGGGTTAAAAGACTCCAAGGCCAGAAGACCTAAAGCCAATGCATTCTCGGAATGAAAAGTACAAAAATCCCTCAGATATTAGCATTTGCAGGTAGATATGAGGATGCATATCTAGTCACTGGCTAAATAAAAACGTCAGCAATTTAGATACTGAAGCGTAAGGCAAGCTGAAGTAGATTATACTCCACAGAGGCCCACTCTAAAATGGACATTTAATAATATTATCTGAACTGTGTGCTCCTCTCATGAGTAACAAGCTCAGCAGCTGCAGTCTACTCTGCAACCTCAGTAGAATCTATCAATGTATAAACTATTTTCTATTAAGTATTTCTAAAATCAATTATGAAGTTAAAGCTCATTTCTCCTGCTCTAGGGAGACAGTCTAAAAATGTCTGATTATATCAGGAGGCTTCAATACTATTAATGTTCTGACTGCAACCAACACTTTTACTGTCATATCATATAGATTTACTCCTAAGCTTTCTTCACATTGTAGCATTTTTTTTAAAAAAAAAAATAAATATATAATTGCTCTGTGGTACACTACTTGGTCTCAGATAAGTGAAGGGGTTTTTATTTCTGTGGAAGTCCAGAAAAACATGCCACTTCTGTTGTCATCAGTAAGCTTTTTGACACTGATGAAGTGTGAAGCAGTGGAATTTGCCTGTGCTAATGAACTGGGTTTTGAAAGGTAACAAGCATTTTTCTTTGGAAACACGTAGCATTGGGACTTACTTAAGAAGATAGAACAAGCTCCAAAATGTGGCTGGAATGGTGTTGGCTTGCGAGGCCCAGAGCACCGCCACGTGGGTCTTTGCTTTTTCCATGTCATCGAAGGTTGAGAGAGTGTCATTCAGGAACATGCGGAGGGTGACAAGCTGAGAGAGGTTGTCCCTCTTCTGGAGGTTCTTGTGAAGGAGTGCCTCCCCCAGCTTCTCACGCGCACTGTGGGCACTCTTGAAGAGGTGGATAGGCAGCCCCGCCACGAGGGCTGGGAAGATCTTATCAAATTCCTTGAAGTTTTCGAGGGCGTTTAGGATATGAGCTCTCTCGGTTTCCTGCTTTGACGATAGATTTTTGTCGTGATTTGAATTAAATTCTTTACCAAAAAGCGTTAAAAAGCCAGACTCGAACATCACCTGGCAACAGAAGGTATAAAGTCCTTCTGTCACCCAAGCATTTGGCTGAAGTTTAGGTGTTCTCGACTGCAGCATGACGTATTGTAGGTTTTCCATCATTGCTTCAATGAGGGCATCTAGGGCATTACCTTGCAGGGTTCTAATGAAAGTCTGATGAAAATTTTCAGTGGTGTTTCCCTCTGCTGGGTCAATGCTACCATGTCCAAAAGCCTGTCACAAAAATAAATTGCATGCATGATAAATAAGGCCTGCCATAACCTCGATGATAAAGTCTAACAGAAATTAAAGCCAAAGTAGAACTTCATAGCTCATTAGACAGAAGCATAATAAGAGCTGTTAATACTAGAACTCACACTTTTTCAGTGAACTATAGCAGTTAAGTAGGTAAATGAAAATAGATTTGAATAAATGCTTACAAATAAATGGATGTGATTACCTAGAGCTTCATTCAACTCCCATTGACATCAACAGGAGACTTTTGGTTTACTTCAGTAAGAGTTTGGCTGAGATCCTACTGTGTTGCATCACTTTTTTAAGGTATTAGGACCAAATCTTCCATATGGGTGAGCATCACCCGAAGGAGGTTTCAGCTTCAGCAAGCTATATTATCACTTTGCAGATGGTGCTAATTGTACTTCTACTTTAGCAATTTGGGATACTACATGGACTAAATAATGTCATTTTGGGCAATCCAAATCACTGCAAATTTCCTTTCCATTAAGGAAAGGGATTAAAAAAAAGAAAAAAGACCCTAATGTTTTAAATCAATAGAAGTGCAGAAATGTGAATCAAATAATATATTTCAAGTGCTCCAGGGATTAGCAGGGTACCTCTGGCCTGCCAGCAGACACTTTGCATGTTAGATGTTAAGACCTTTTTTAAAGTATTACCTTGGCAGAAGTAGCAAAATGGAACTTTTTCCAGTCCAAGTGCTTTCCATGGCGTATCAATGCATGGTATGAAAAAGGGTCAGTGAGAAAATGGATGTATTTCCCCGCTACCAGGCAAGTGAAAATGTGGCCATGCTTCTTCTGCTTTTCTCGTAGGAATTCAAGGGGGTTGGCACCAAACTGGAGAGCACAGCCCAGGTATGGAAGGAACCCGTTTTCAAGTGGTGGCTCACCTTGTCGCCTACAAAACACAAAAAGAAGCTGGATTTAGAAGTATGTACAAGGATCTCTTGTCCAGGACTACCAAGTAAGTGACACGCTGATTTTAAGGCACTTTAGAGTCAAAAAATGTAATAAACCCCCAAATAAATACTACATTGACAATGTTATCCCTGTTAAGCAGTAAGCCTACTGTAAGGTCTATGATATACAAGCAAGAATAACTTTAGCAGCCTGTATTATAATAAACATCGTAAAACACAGCTTGATTCTGTGTTTTTTCCCTTTTTTTTCCCTAGATCAGGAGTACGTTTTTCACCTGTTGAAACACAGAATTGTTGCCACTACCTAAATGCATGCTGTGTAGTTGCCCCACACATGAATAATCCATCCCACTAATGTTGTCTGATACGTTTTTAGGCAATGGGATCCACAATTCAATTTGAATATCAAGGGGAATAGCCTTTCAGTGTAGAAAGGTTGTTATTTTTGGCATATCTCATTTGGACCAGATCCTGCTGAAAACTGGCAATTTTGCCATGATCTTCGGTAAGCATAAAAGTTAGTGTTTCAGGCAAAATATCATTAAGCACATGCTTGTAAATTAAGCATATGCTTAAACTGAAGCATATGCTTAAGTAATATTTTTTTATCCTCATCAGACAACTACTCTCCTGCATGAGGACACTATAGCTGCTAAAATAACTTTCAGATAATACTTTAGGTTTTCTAGTAAATTCTTGATGGTTCTTATCTAAAGTTAATTATTTTCACCTTTTTAAATAAACTTTTTAAAGTAAAACAAGAAAATGACTGCTGAAAAATACAAAATTACAGTAGGTTAGCAAATTACTTGCTCCTTATATAAATGTGCCAGTAGGATAAATGCTTTTAAGGAATAGGTATTTAACATAGTAAGGTACATAAATATTATCTTTATGAAATGGTTTAACTAGATATGATAGACTGATAATATGAAAATGTTTGTAAGTAGGTATTAAACTATAATTAGATACAAGTAGGTATTAGCTGTGATTACAATGCAGGTAAAACTATAGCCCAGTACTTTAGGAACTCAGGACATGCATATTCATATGTTAATTACCTCATTTATGCATAGATATTTATCTACAGCTATGTCTAGGCATTACTTCACTATTATTATAAAGCCTGTACACAAAAATTCTGTTGTAAAATAAATCTCTCAAAGGACCAAACAACAGTGCTGCCTGTGCTGTCCCACATCCATCCGACAGTCTTAAGATTACACTTCTTTTAGTTATGCACACAGTATATTTGACAGAAATAAAGGCTAAGTACACTCAGATGCATTTACAAATAGATTCCTTACCTCCTCCTCCTCCCTAGAAGAAACCAAAACCCACAACAGAGTATGATCACCATTCCCCAGATCCATGATGCGACCAACATTTCTGGTGATGCCCCAAAACCTCCAAGTGGAGAAAGTGGCAACTACCAGTATGGCAGGAGAGGTGACTGAGAATGATAGAGAAGATGGGACACGATTTATATCCAGTAGGTACACCACTGTCTCTAATGGCCTTCAGCCCACCCCAGCAAGCTATTGATTAACCATTTCTGGAGAGAGTCTATCCTGTCCCTGTCCTGACATCTTGCTGCAGAGCACTTTGCTGGATTCATGCAGGCAGTTGCAGCCGTGGCCTTGAGCTGATGTCACCTACCAGCAGCGGTTCCAAAGTAATCAAACAGCTGTAATAGCTGATAATTTGAAGGTCTGCTAGGTGCGTTTTGATCCATCGTGCAGATGTACCAATTGCAGTTTATAGTTCAACTTTAGCAATATATGAAATATCTACTGACGGGTGTCCAGAAGATGCAGACTGGGGTAACTGGTGGTTGCAGTTTGTGGTGTCCTTCAGTGGCCAATGCTCACCACCTCCCTTCTCCTCCCTGTGCCCCCCGGGGCAGGGGGTTGTTCATCCGTGGGGAGAGGGGTGGCTGCAGTGATGGAGTTACTCCTTCCAACAGCGTTTCTCTGGCAGGACGGGAAACATGGGCTTTCTCTAATGCAGCATGTGAGAGAAGAAGAGAGCAGGATTAGACAACCACGCTGCTTTTTTCTTCAATGTCCTTGGGTCACATTTTACTTTCCCATTTAAACCTTCAGCTTTCTGCCTTTGCTCCAAGCTGTACAGCACTGATTCAGCCAACTTTGCAGCCTTGGAATATGATCTTTGGTCCCCTTTCAGGAAAAAATGTATTTAATTTTCAGCACTTAAAGGACCAATACCCTCCCCTCCTTTTTTTTCTCTAATTCAGTCTTCTCTACTTATATATATCCTTCCGTGCCCATTTTCTCTTATCATTCACAATGAGTTCTGTCATAACCTGTCCATGCATTACTAAGTCCTTCCTTAATTCTGTGATTGTGAGGGCAAGCCTCAATGCTGTAAAAAGCTTTTCCTTCCATATCGAAAATTTAAAATTGCCTCAAATGTAATGGCGTTTGCACAGAGCTACCCCATGCCTCACTGTCTTCACTACTTTGAAGCCAGGACTATATTCCCACCTACCAGATTTGCAGCTTGATGCTTTCAGTGCAATGCCTGAAGTGGCAGACTTTGGTGAAAAGTCCAAATCTTTACTGTTTTATCATACAGCTGTAGGGACACCAACAAAACTTGGTAAGAAAGTGAGCCTGAAAAATTGACTGAAACCCACCAGTTTCTCTCTTAGAAACATCTGAGAACTTGAATGGCTAATGAGACATCACTATGTGCCTCCTGAGCTGCCTTCTCAATGGCTTAATGCCAGATGCTAAGGGCAAGCCAAAGTTTGAACTCTCACTAATTACAGGGGAAAAGGTTTAATCTTAGATAATTAAGCTAGCACCATATGAGAAATAACATAGCCATTCCCTTTTTTCAGTGGCCATCCAACAGCCCTCACTATGGAATTTAGTCGTGGTACTTGTTCATTCCAAACAGGCAGCAGCATAGCCCTCGTGACTTTTTCCTTAGTTTTTTTTTGAAGTCTTTAACGCAAGATGGGATTTCTACTTAATGATCACTAAATTCATCCATGATTACCCTTTTCCCTCTTCTGAGCATCAAAGGTGCTGTCCTACTCTCCTACATAGCTTAGCCTTGAGGGAAAACAGCAGAGAGAAGCTTGACATGCTCCCTACCAAATAGAAGAGTGTCCAGGAGTGCTGACCTTTGAGCAGCTGCAACATCTCCTGCTGTTACTTTATGCCTGGATTTTCTCCAGCCCACAGCCAGTAGACTTTGTGTTCCAGTCTTCCATTTGACCCTTTGCAGTTGGTCCCCCACTTAATCCAGTCCTCTCTGCCACAGTCTTCTTTACTCCTTTTCTTCCTTCTCCCATATAGATAACTTCCCCCCTTGAACTAGCAATATCTGTCTCTCCTGTTGTTCTCCTGGCCACTCTGCAGCACTTTTACTCGAAGTAACACTTCTTCAGGGCTAGGAATATGCCTACACAACACATTAGGAATCACAGAATCACCGAATGATATGGAGTTGGAAGGAACTTCTGGAGATCATCTAGTCCAACGCCCTGCCAAAGCAGGTACACCTAGAGCAGCTTGCATAGGAAATCTAACAGCCAACTCCTGTTACATGTCAGCTCAAGATCCAGTCCTCCACCCCATATCCATTTACGCATAGGTGTTTCTTATTTTTTCCTAGAATAACTGCTTTTCGTCAACTGAATTTAGCCTGATATACAGAATTGTTTTGTAAAATTCATGCTTTCTCTTTTCCTGCTGGTTTACATTATGAGAAATTTCAGTTCTGAGTGTGATCTTTGACTACCTCTTTATCTTCATCCTAAACAAGTGGGTTCATTTTATTATGTTCATGACTAATTTTTATTGCATGTATAGGTCTTGGCCTTTTTATGTCCAAACCACACTGAATAGGACAGTTGGAAGCTTCTGTCAGTTTGTTATCTAACCCACGGGAACAAAGTTTAACCAGCAAGAGACACCTGTGGCTCCTCACGTTATGTGTTGCACCAGGTAGAGCTGCCAATCAGTCTTGCCTTTTCTTTACAGGCTTGGTTTGGGGTCCAAAGAAGTTCCTCCACCTAAACATGAGGAGAAACTTCTTTACTTTGAGGGTGGCAAAGCCCTGGAAGAGGCTGCCCAGGGAGGTGGTGGAGTCTCCTTCTCTGGAGACATTCAAAACCCACCTGGACACGTTCCTGTGCAACCTGCTCTGGGTGGACATGCTTTGGTGGGAGGGCTGGACTAGATGATCTCCAGAGGTCCCTTCCAATCCCACAGCATTCTGTGATTCTGTGGTAGTTGTGCTGCAGTGAGACGATAACATCCTTTATCAACAGCACCCTGCTGCCACAACAGGAGTAAATTTCTCTGAAGCTGCCCATCTTCTTTCTCTTTTTGATTTATATGTATACAACAGTACTAAAAGTTTAACCAGATGGAGGAGAACAGGAGCTGCTTGGCAGCCTACCTTAAAGAATTGCTCATTCTTTCAGGAAAATCAAATGCATCCCTTCTTTTCTATATAAGAGACTTTTATGTGGCAGCACCCTTGATAAATAACTATTATGAGAGAACAGAGTCAGTCTCACATAGTTTGAGGTGCTCCCTAGTGCTAGATCATCTCCCCCACCTAGTTTCTTTAAATGGCCAATCTATAGCCCCAAACCCAGTTAGCATTATAGTAGTAGACCACAGCCTGTGACACATGTCCTTGTGATAAATGTAAGGAGGAGCACTGGCTGCCACAAGTACTCCCAGTCGGGTGCCCTGACATTCTGGATATGGTATTTCATCATTCTTGAGTTTCAGACAGACAGAGACACGACATCTGGCTGGACACTGGGTCACATTTCCCACTGCCAAAGCTCCAGCAGTTGCCACCAAATCTGTACGACAGGGCTTGAAGGCACCATGTTGTCCTACCGCCTGACAGATACTACATTTTCTGCAGCACATTATGTGTTGTGTATGAGGCTGGCTCTCTTGCCCCAGCCCAAAAAGAATCATGGATGCAGTCATAAAAAACATACTGACTTATTTTGCCTTGGCTTTGAGAAGCAGAGTCCTGGCATAAATGGTAAGAAGCATATCAGTGCAAAGAACTGACATGACTTGGGCTCAAGACTCACCTCAGGCCAATGACACCAGCAGGAATAAAGCACAACGTATCTTTGAACGTATAAGCCTTTTTCATTGCAGGTTTGAATACCTTGCAGGTGTTCATCCCTTGAGAACAGCAGAGAAGCTCAGCAGTGCATTGGAGCACAATTAGAAAATGCAAAACCTTTTAACAACTGTCATTCGACCTTTTGGTGAAACCCTGGTACATACCAAGGTAGAACCAGCCCAAAAGGAGCAACTCAAGAGAACGTGGATGCAGACAAAGCAGCGTGCTGATGTTGTACCCAGCATGATATATCTAGCACCCGCTTCTACCCCAGCCAGGCTGCCCACGGAGGCTGCAAGGTCAGCAAAGATATGGCTCTGCTTGTCTCTTCAGAGCTAGGACTTGTGCCAAGACTGATGGCATTGCACCACTTTCCCCAGAAGGCCACCAAAGCATCTTTCGTCTACATGTGGCCACTGGCCATGGGGCAGAGCCACTCTTATCTATCACCTCTGCTCTAGCTGGTGAAGAGGGTTTCGTCATGGCCGCTGTGGAGCCAACACTGTTCCCATAAAGCAAACAGGCCCAGGTTACTTCTGGAGAGGACCTGCAGTGATTCCTGAAGCCTAAGGGAAGTCTCGCTTGCTTCTTACAGCTGCTTGGAAACATCTCACTAGCCATCCAGACCCCAGCTTCATCTCATACCTTGTAGCTGTATGTAGACATGACCCACCCATGGTATTTAAATAGACAATAAAAGATAGGCCACGCTGAGGTGAATCATTTTTTCCAGGGATACAGATGGCTTCATAACTCGGGATCACAGAAGGATGTGGTGGAGTCACAAGAGGCTGCTGGTTACACGTGGCAGTAAATACACAGCTAAATATATAACCTGTTTATCAACTGGAAGTAAGTAAGAGCCACAACCTGTAAAGAAAGGGTTGAGCTTTTTTGTCTCGCATGTGTTGTGAGAATGGGTTAATACCTTTTATCAAGAGATGAAAAACACTGATACCTCACAAAAAGCAGCCCAGCAATGCACAGGCAGGTCACGGAGCAGGAGCAGTCTGATGTGCCACGGCCAGGAGATGCAACTGCAACTGTGAAACATGGAGAAAATATCTCAGAAAGGTGGAGCAATATGAAAGGAAAGCCTCAACAAAAAGTCACACAACAGAGCTGCTCGCAGCTCAGAATCTTTTGCAGCCAGAAAACTGCTAATAAATAATTAGATGTCACCACCTACTGGTAAACCTCTCTGAATGGCACTTGTGCGCTGTGTCCTACAGCAGCCATTGAACGGGGCTAGTCAGGATTTGTTTCTTCATTCTATGAAACACATGTTTTTTTCTTTGTACTTACATACAAGTATGGATTTCATGAAGGCTATCATGCTGCCAGGTTCTGGGGAAAAGTTTGTTCAGAGTGTGGGTGTTCAGAGGTCATAGATTGCTGTCTGTGCTGATGTGCTGTGTAAGACCACTGAGGTTCCTGAGGGCCAAGCTAAAAACCTGACTTTCCTGGGGTCACTGAGAATGTTCACAGAATCACATGGGCTTAGAGGGGACATCTGGAGATCATCTAGTCCAACCCCCATGCCAAAGCAGGTCCAGCTAGAGCAGGTTGCACAGGAACTTGTCCAGGTGGGTTTTGAATGTCTTCAGAGAAGGAGACTCCACCACCTCCCTGGGCAGCCTGTTCCAGGGCTCTGCCACACTCAAAGTAAAGAAGTTCCACTTCATGTTTAGGTGGAACTTCTTACATTCAAGTTTGTGCCCGCTTCCTCTTGTCCTGTCACTGGGCACCACTGAGAAAAGACCAGCCCCGTCCTCCTGACACCCTCCCTTTAAATATAGAATCATAGAGTCATCTGGGCTGGAAGGGACCTTCAGATATGTATAAGCATTGGGCAGATCCCCCCTTAGTGTTTTCTTCTGTTATCTGTTGCCGTTTACTTCAACAGAATCAGGATTTTACCCTTCTCCAGCCATGAGAAGCAGCTGTTTTTAGAGAGGAATGGCGACTGTCAGCCCCCAGGATCCAGAGGGGACAGTCCAGAAGCTGAGCACTTGTCCACTTGTCCAGCATCAGTGTTGACTTGACACAACCACCATACAGTCTAGAAATTGGAAAGCATCCCTGATGCTCCAGGCGCAGAGGAGAGGGCACTGGCTGCCGTGTCCTTTACCAACAAGGGGCCTGACCTCCCACCACAGCACCCCATCGCCCTCACTGTGGTTTTCTGGGGGTCAGCACTGGTTCTCAGCTGTGCTTTGGCAAAGACCTGCCCTCGCAGGGAGTTGATGGCAGGCAGGCCATTCAGTCCTGTGCCTCCTCTCCACCCCACTCCAGTTTTTCTGTGCTTCCTCTCGAGGAAAAATCAGTACTAGGAAATGGAACCTCTTGATTGCTTCCCCTTCTGATCCCTTCTTATTTTCTCCACCGTTTTAGAGCTCTGCTGAAAGGGAATAAACTAGCTGCTGTCATCAAGTGATCCTGCCAGAAACGTAATATCTTTCCCAGAGAGACTGTAATCCCAAAAATAAATCCAAGAGGTCCCCAGATGGATTCACCTTTTCCCTGTTTTTCTTGGGTCAAAAGAAAAGTCTTTTGTACCTGAATAAGAACAGAGTATTTAAAAGAATATGAGTAAAATGATATTAAAGATGCTGCAGAGAATAATGCCAATCAGGTTAATTATTTAATGATCTCCACACTCTATAATAACTTCATGCTACTACAGTCTCACTCTACAGCTCTAGTTTAGCAACTGTCATGGTTGTTCAAAGGACAGACTTTGTCTACATTGTATTCTGCCTTCTTCAAAATTTGTGACTCATCTGGCTCCAGGAAAACAGATGTGCTCAGATTTCTTTTCTATTAGTAGTATTTATTCTTTTGTAGGTTATTTGCATGTAGTGTGGCAGAGTGCTGTGGTTTAAGCCCAGCTGGCAATTAGGACCACACAGCCATTCACTTAGACCAGCTCTCCCCTCAGTAGTGTATGGAGAAAGGAAAAAAGGAGTAAAAAACTTGTGGGTTAAGATAAAGACCGTTTAATAGAACAGTAAAAAATAAATAAAATAATAATAGTAATGGTACGATAATATCCAAAATAAAGTAATGCAACACAAGTTGCTCTCACCAACTGATGATCGACTGCCCAGCCCATCCTGAGCAGCGATCACTGATTCCTGCCCGCTGGGCAATCCCCATTTATATATTGAATATGATGTCTAAGGTATGGAATATCCCTTTGGCAGCTTGTCCTGTCTATGTTCCCTCTAAGCTTCTATAGGAAGCTGAAAAAGTCCTTGACTTGATATAAACATTTCTTAGCAACCACTAAAACAGTGGTTGACCAATGATCAATGATCAACGTTATTCTCATACTAAATTCAAAATACAGCAGCTACTAGGAAGAAAATGAACTGCTATCTCAAGTGAAACCAGGACACAGAGGTACAGCTCTCTGACAGCCTGATATCGCTGTGATCTCTTTGACCCCCGTCCCTCTTTTTCATTATGAAGGACTCTGCATGTACAATGCCTTGTATTTGCATTAGGAAAACCAACATTGGTGGGTTACAAAGTTGGACAGGCTTGGGAACTGGGTGTATTTGCATCCTGTTTCAGGGCAATTGCCCCCGAGCATTTAAATAATAGTATGGACAGATGGTTCCTCTAATGACCAAGTTAATATTTACATACTTATCTCAGAGTGTCCTCTGAATATGCTCATATATCAAGCAATGAACTTTGCTTGCTTACACCATAGAAGTTCATTTTCTCTCTGGGATTTTCTTTGTTCTTTTGGAATGTCATTTCAAAATCTAGTAACCTTTCCATCAAAGCCTGGAACTTACAGTGCCACTATCTCCCTTTTAATATCAAGCATTATAAACTAAATCTCATTAACAAATATCATCCTTCCAGTTGAAGAGTGTATTTAATAATATGCTGCATTTTGTCATGACAGGTTTCCTTAAAACTGTAGAAGTGGGAATTACTGAACCTATGGTTGCTGGTAACAATGGAGAATATGATATTTAAATATGTTATTTTTTTTCTAGGTATTGCAGAGAAGAAACTTTAAAGAAAGAGAGCAATTAGGAAAGCAGAGACAAGAGAGAACTGAGATGGAAACCCAAGCAGGGAAAAGAAACGGATGCAGAATAAACCATGAGGAATTATTACTACTCAGGAGTGCAGCAAAATGCATCTTCTTAAAGCAATATGATTATTTTTTAAACAGCAGCTTCTATATTATCCTCTCACACCTTAAAGCTGAATTGCAGGTACTCAAAACACTGAACGGGGGGAAATCACAGCTCAGATGTGATTTCAAAAACGATGCAGCTCACTTCTACCAAATACTTATTTGGAGAAAGGTAGTTAGGTAACGAGCCAGGAGAAAGATTGCTACAGTACAATTCTGGGCTGCCCCAGCAGGTGGAGCAGGGAATGGATCAGCACCTTCTAGCTCATTTGCTTTCCTTTGCTTTCTTATGATGCTGCTTTTCTTTCCTTTTTTTAACTTTTTTTTCTTTTTTTTTTTTTTAAATAAGTGCACCATCCTGTCTCCCACATACCACCGTGGCTTACTAGTTGCTCTTTTGCAACTTGTTGCACGGATTCATTAATCTATCATCCATTGTCATCGATAGATGACAATAAGTTAGTCATCTATTAAGTGTAGCTCTTAATTCACATCCCCTACTTCATCATACTCACAACTCACTTTCCATCTCCATTTGGAAGCCATGGAGACTGAGATGTTGGAAGGTCCCTATACATCCAAGATTAGGTCAGCAATTGCAAGTGGTGAGAGACAACAGGAGTGTATATGTAGACTGAAATGGTGCTGAAGGCCTGATGTCCACTCCAGTCATATTTTTTTTTTCTTTTTTCTTCTGTCTTCACACTAGATTTCTGGCTCAATGGACTGAATAGTCACAAGCAGGACAGACTGGATGTCCTTCTGTTTTGAAAATGGTTTTATTCATCTAAAATCAAAAAACGCAGTTGGTAAAGTCCAAGCCTGCCTTACTAAATGCACACCAAAGAGAGAACATTTAGAGGATTTACTTTGCATTTCTGACCCAAACTAAGACTCTAAAATATGTATGCCCAAGTTTATTTCTAGAAACACATATAAGACTTTTCCTCTTTATACTTACATATCCGAGCAAGATACTATTGCATGTGTCTTGCCAGACATCTAAATCTCATGATAGTCAGGAAAAAGATAAAAAGCTGTCCAAGCAACTGAAGCTCAGTCAAGTTCTAAATCAGTAAAGAGGCTCATCCACCAACAAGAAAGCACCAAACCCTTTTCCAGAGACCTTGGCTGTTGGTGTAGCTTTATGGAGACCAAAGGATAGTAAGAGAGAAGGGTTGTTTTGATGTTCTGCCCTCCAAGGCAGCCATCTAGATGAAATCAAACTGATTTTAGCTTTAACAGATTAGAAGATTGCTGCAAGGCTGTGGTGACATAAAAGGAGAAGGCTTTACAAACTGGTTGGCCAGTTTGTAAAGGACTGCGCGGGCATGTGAGAAAACATTAAAAATAACCAGTGACACCAGGACTTATTCTGTGAGAAGGGTGGCATCTTCAAACCCACTGTGTTGTTTTTCCATCTTCTCTGTGCAGGTGCTGCTATCCTTCTGGTCCTGCAGGTTGGGTTGGTGCTAGGTCAGCAAAGCTTGCATCAGGTTGCTGAGTGTTGGCTACAGGCTCCTTTTGCTCCAGCAGCCATCACCCTGTCCAGTGGCATCCTCACCACTGCCATGTGGAAGGAAACCAAAAGGTCCACCACCTTACAGGCAGATACCAGTTTGGCTGGGAGACAGCTTGGGACCTATAGTCACAGCAGGGACTCTTCCTTCCAGCTATGGCCACCGCAGATCTAAGGGGAGACAGAGGCCAGCAGGGAACCAGTAGTTGGAAACCATAAGTGAGTTCCCCTTAATGGTGATTTTAGTAGCTATCGTGCCTACTTTGGGATTGGAGAAGTCTCCAGAAATTTGAGGGAAATGGAGAAGTTGGATTAATGATGCCAGCTGGAAAGGGCTATAAAGATGATTAGCGGCCTAGAACATCTCTCTTATGAGGAAAGGCTGAGGGACTTGGATCTTTAGTTTGGAGAAGGCTGAGGGGAACCTGATCACAGAATCACACAATCACTTTTTTCAGTGGTGCCCAGTGACAGGACAAGACAAAATGGGCACAAACTTGAATGTAAGAAGTTCCACCTAAATATGAGGAGGAACTTCTTTACTTCGAGGGTGGCAGAGCACTGGAATAGGCTGTTGTCTCCTCTGAAGACATTCAAAACCCACCTGGACAAGTTCCTGTGCAATCTGCTCTGGGTGGACCTGCTCTGGCAGGGGGGTTGAACTAGATGATCTCCAACCCTGTATCATTCTGTGATTCTGTGAAAGGATCCACAGCCTAGAAATCCTGGGGGCTGCCTTGTGGGCAGGGAGAAGTTATCATCACGGCTTTACTCAGGCATTTTCTCTCTATCACTTTTCTTTTGGATCTGTATATGAGCACAGGGATTGTTGTCTGAGAGCATTCTTAGTAGACTGCTGCTTGCCTGTTGCCTGGGTATGTGAAATTATGCCTAGAACAGTTTTACACAAATGTGTCTTTTAACATAGATCCAAGCTTCATTGGACTGTGCAAAACGCAAAGAACTAAATGAAGTGTGGGGCACACAGCTATGGCACTGAGCCACATTTCACTCCTTCAAGAGAAAATACATGTCCTTCTACTACTAGAATTACTTGAATATTATATTTCCCCCACCTCTATGTGATACATTTTATATTACAGTATTTATTGGAGGATACAAATGAAGAATTGAAGAGTGAGTGCCTTTCTATATTGCAACAGAAATTTGTCAGTCATAGCTTCAAGTCTTTTCTGTGATACATTCCTCTTCATGATCATAGTTCCATGCAGCCAGAGCTTTTTTTTTTTTTTTTTGGCTAAAGGGTACTGTGGCAACGAACAATGTCTTCATTGTGCAGAAGAGAGGCGAAACGAGGCATGGTGTTGTAACAGGCATAATAGGAAAGCAACTTCAAAGTGTGAGGCTGCTCAACTGTCCAGATTAGATTAAAAAGAGACGAGTATGGGACTACATAAACAAGCTGGCCAAAGCACAGCCCACCAGCTTTACATGCGAATCAGCCTTCTGGCCTGAGAAAATTGAATTGCAACTGAATGCAGATGGCTAATTTGAAAAAATATCTATCTGTGCTGATGTTTAACAAGTAATTCCGATTTTCCACTATCAGAATTGCTGTAATATTGCATTTTACTAATTTCTTCTTATATGTTTTTAAATTATTTTTTAACTTAAATAGGCAAAGACCAGAGATCTACCTCTTATGGCTTTGTTTTGTAGATGAAAAGAGTTAAACCGCAGGTAGAAAGACAAAAATGTAAAAAAAGAAATACAGAAGAAGAACACGGAAACATAGGAAATAAAAACTGATGGATGAGGGATGACAGGTCGGTGTTGCAGAGAACAGGAGCTGAGGAAGATAAAGACAGAACACAAGGTAAAAGACAGAAGCTGGAAAGTTTACAAACAAGAACAAATGATTGCTTTTCTTAACAAATTGACAAATATCGGTGCTCCCGTAGCCGTATGACTCAAGCCTCTGATCTCAGAAATCAAACAGGTTTGGTGGAGTCAGAGAGGCGGTGGCAGACTTCCAAAAAAACCCCCACTCCTGAGCTAGGGAAAGCATCTGACTTGCTGAGTCAGCGCAGAGGCAGCTCCCCAGAAAAGCCAGGGCTTCGTGCCAACGCCAGCACGTGCCTTCGGATGAGCCACCTTCTGATCACTCATGGGAATTCAAGTTCCCACGATGGTCCCCCCCCCCAAAAAAAATGTTCAGGTTGGTCTAAAAGACTTGCAGAGGTGACAGATGTGAAAGGGAAATTCTAACTGCTCAGCCTTGGTAATTTGTGACCGAGTAATGATCTGTCACGGAGGCTCAGCTGCCAGAAGGGGTTAAAGTGGCTGGAAGCAGGAATGCCAGAGACAGAACAGAGTCCTTGCAAGGGAGTGAAGTTTCCCTTGGTGATGAGATAAGGAACAGCCTCAGCATTGTCTTGTAGCCACCCTGGGATGGGAGTGCTCAGGGACTTTGGGCAGCAGGGCTGGGCTGGGGGATGGACCCAAGGCTGAGGTGCCCCATGCAGCCCTTCTCCTCGGGACTGGTGCTGGTGCAAGTGAATACAACGCTCATGTTTCCTCATCCTCACTTGTGCCCTCTGTTCATGAAGTGCAGAGGAGAGGTGGCCATGGTGTCCTCCTCGAGCGTGCTGTTTCCCTAATGATCTCAGTGGAGCTTCTTGGGCAATGGCACTCAAGCCCATCTAAATTCCTGCTGCATTTCCAGTTTCAGCTGACCCAGTAAAGGCAGAACACAGAGGTATGCTCTGCCAGGCTGCTTTATTTACATATTTTGAGGACAGAGAGTTTTGTCTATAATCCTTTAGTCCAGCTCATGCTTCATCTAGATCACAGAATGTCATCTAAATCAGAGACCATAACCTTGGCCTGAACCAGACAGTATCTAATGTGAATGTATAAAGGGTTGATTTAGAGACACTGCGAGAAAGGAAAAAACATTGATTCCCTGGGGAACCAGTTAAACAGTAAAAATTACCACTGCTGTGAAATATACGCCTTATTTCTACCATGCCCACCTTCTGTTTCTAGTTTTCACAACATGAAAGCCAAGAATACAGATTTTTAAACGTTGAAACGTGTATGTCAGAGATAGGAAAGGGCTGTTCAGGCTATTTTAAATCCTTTCCAGCAAAGTCACGCTTGTGGAATTAGGCACAGAAAGAGCACAGTCACCCCTCCCGCCTGCCCACGTAGAGCCCAAATCCACCCCTCCCCCGGCTCTCTTTCCTGCCTCCTCTCTCCTTAGGACTGACTCAGGGTCCTGCATGAAGGAGTCTGTTGTCTGTGGGACCTCTGCTTCATCTGGTCTGAAGGCTGGAAGGTGTCTAATGAGTGAGGAGGGGAGAGGAACATCTTGCTGCTTGGGCCCTGGAGGGGCTGAGTCGGATGAGGCTGCGGAGTTGGATGCTGTTCCCACCTCTGCCGCAGAGCTCTCCTGCAGGGACAAACAAGTCCTCTCGCCAGGCTCTTCACAAGCAGCTCCTGTGTTTTCCTCATTTTCCAGTTGCCCCACAGGGGCCCTAGAGTCTAATTTGCAGAAGTGTTGGGCGCACGCAGCCGTGAGTGAAGTCAGGCAGGCGGTGATTTAACAAAAAATCTTCTGTGTTCTCACAAACATGAGCAACAGGTTTGTAGAACCGAGAGCTCAAAAGAATGCATTAGGAGCATATCCAGCTTCAGTGCCTGAATTCCCTGTCTGCATCCTGGGAATTATGATAGAAAATTAGTAATTGTTTGCACAGCACTCAGACACTAGAGTGTTACTTAGAAAAGACGGTGACAACATGAGCATTTCCATCTTTAGAGCGGAGTTTGAATAGCAGACAGGAAATCAGGCATGAAACTGCCAAGTGAACAGGGGAAAATTATACACACACTGAGCACCATCCACCCTGTAGGCTGAGGAGGGGACAATGAGAGTATTATGGTATATTGCCCTTAAGGGACAGGATCAAACATATATGAAGAGGGAATCAGGGCAGAGTGACCCAGGGAATTCTAATTCCAGCAGTTTCTAATGTTAAGTACCTTCCTGGAGTGCAGCTCCTGTAATGTAATTTCTTCTGTAGGACAGGGCTTGACGCTGAAATTCTTGCTTCTTGGTTGCAAACTCCAAAAATTGTTTCCAAAGTCTAGAGGCATACGGCACAGATCAGCGCAATGCACACAGTTATTTAAGCTGGTTTGGGGTGAGTTTGTTCCAGAAATGCAAACAACACGTCAGGGCTCTCCTTGCACCCGGCTTAAAGCAAGACCCGTTAACTGCCTCTTAACTACCCCAGGCACAGAACAGCTTTAAGGCAATTATCCTACTTCCAGCACTGACAGGGTGCTATCTTACATAGTTTGTACGTGTTTTGAGCAATCGTTAATAATGTCTCATTGTTGAATGGGTGGAGAATTTCCTAACGACCAAAAGCACGACTTCTTTCCAGCTTCAAAGGAGAAATGTGAATTTTTTGGATAAGAACCATGTATTATTTTATTATGATTTTTGCAACAGCTGAGACTGATACCGATCAGTAGGCAGCCTCTATTATTCTTTAAAAGTTGGCACGAGACTAGTAAAAAAACCACACAAACAGTAAACTGACAATGGAAAATTACCTCACTGTTGCCCATGGCTGTTCTAATTTCAACAGGCAAAACCTGATAAGTTGGACATTCATTCCACCTCGCTCAAACAATAGATAATCTTTCTGCAAATACCTCAGGAACTAATGAAGAGCCATTTGTTTAGGTGATTCTCCTGATTCCTTAGAGCTCCCCAGTCTCAGCAGAGCTCTTAGAAAGAAGAAGGATCTTCTTCTGCCCCTCTCCAAACTCTAGGGCATGGAAGCATCTTCTTTGTCCCAGATCCTTAGTTCATGTCACAGAGCGACTGAGGCATCTGCCATCCCCTTCCAAGCTCTGGTGTTTCCCTGGGATGGAAACAAGACCAGAACAGTAACTGGAATTGCCTTTGGTCTGTGTGTTTGAAGGATGAGGACCCTGGGACATGCCATATTGCCTTGGTTGCACAGATTAGACAGAGCCATTTTCCAGCAATTATCTTTCTGCTTTACTATGTTTTGTTCCTATATTTAAATGAACAATAACTTTGAGAAAGCTTTTCAGCACAATGAAGTTAATCTTTCTCTGTCCGAAAACTATTCTTAAACAAGAAGCAGCAGCCTCATACGGTTCTTCAAAACCTTTCTTGAAAATGTGTTTCGTGATATGTTTGAAGATGAAGATGATGACATTAATTTTTGTCACCAAGGTGGATGTCCCCCAGGTGGACGTGGTGCCAGAGACTTTCCTTGTTTTTAGATTGGTAATAACGCATACAGCATATGCCCAACAAGTGCTGGGGTTAGGACATCATCATAGAGAAAATGGAAGCCCACTGCAGTCTCATGAGGAAAATCGGGAAGTGTGCATTGACAGTGCAGGTCTGACATCCACCGACAAAGGCTGCCACCTTGATAGCAGCCTATCACGAAAGACCACAACAAGAGATAAAGTAAATAAAGAAAATAGCAAATAACCTGGTTTTCTTAAGAGCAGTGTCTTCGCAATGAGAGAGGCATTCAACGCCAAACTGAAGGAAAACATTGTTCTTCAGTGCTGGTGCCCAGCAGAATTCGACCACCTGGACAACAGTCAATCACACTCTGGCAATTTCCATGCTATATGGGCACTACAGTGGTCTTGATTCTCCAGGGCGGGTAAAGGCCTTCAACACACTGAGCTTGTTGCAGGATGAGGAGTTACACCCCCATTCTGAGCATGCAAAGTTCTGAACTTCTCACTGTGTTGATGTCAAGAATTACTTTGGGCTATGCAGAAAATTTAACACTAAAAAAGCAGTAATCACCTGCTGTTATTACACCAGAGTTGGATTCCCTCCTTGCCCAGAAGGCACCTAACACAGGATTTGGTGAACTTGTACCCTGAACTCAAAATTGCACTTCATACACATGTAATGATGTAGCCATGTGACTCAGTAGCTGATGGTTCAGGTGCTGGCAGGCAGGAAGCTGCCAGGCCTGGCTGATGGTTGAATATGGAAAGAGGAGCTTCTGAGCAGCCAGAAAGTGGCTGTACCTCTGTATTCAGCGCTGCTGTGGCACCTACCCCAATCCTACACACCCCTCTGGTCCCCACCAAAGATGCTGCAGAGGATCAAGAAACTTATGAGGACCGGAAAACGCACATTGCAACACAAATCTCTGTTCAGCTTAGCTAGGGTTATAATTGCAGAGGCAGCTCAAATGATGAAACGGCCTGTTAGTGCCAGACAGAAGGGAATCACCCTTCCCTCATTCCTGTTTCTCCTTCCTTCCTCCTCCTCCTTTGTCCTGTTTCCAATCACACCCTCCCTTCCCCTGCTCTTGCTGGAGCTGGTGCTTTCGTTGCTGGTTTGGCTCACTAACCCAGCAGGAAAACACTCGTGTTTGTTGGTGGATTTGATTTCAGGTGGCGCAGTGAATTAAGCTGTCCCATGGAAGAGATCAACAAGTGCTGGGACAGGCTCAGGACAGCAGAAAGGTTGGGGGGTGGGAGCAGACCTCCTTCCTCAGCGCTGGCAAGCTGACAAACTCCTCCACTGAATGCTCTGGTTTCTTAGCTGAAGGGAGGCTTTGGGGCGCCCAGTACCTTTAATTAGGTAAGCAGGGTTTGACAACAGGGAAAGGTGGTGGCAAGGAATCCTAATGAAAAAGGACTCTAGGGACTGAAAATTGGTGCTAGAGAAGTTCATAGAATCATAGAATCATATAATGGTTTGGGTTGGAAGGGGCCTTAGAGATCATCGAGTTCCAACCCTCTTGCAATGGGCAGGGACACCTCCCACCAGACCAGATTGCTCAAAGCCCCATCCAGCCTGGCCTTGAACCCCTCCAGGGATGGGGCAGCCACAGCTTCTCTGGGCAACCTGTTCCAGTGTCTCACCACCCTCACAGGAAAGAATTCCTTCCT
>BJBW01002102.1:23339-80579 GCA_004320125.1 Scolopax mira | reverse complement strand
AATGGCATCCTGGGGGGCATCAAGAAGAGCATGGCCAGCAGGTTGAGGGAGGTCATCCTGCCCCTCTGCTCTGCCCTGGTGAGGCCCCATCTGGAGTACTGTGTCCAGGAAGGACAGGGATCTGCTGAAGAGGGTACAAAAAAGGGCCACAAAGATGATTAAGGGCCTGCAGCATCTCTGCTATGAGGAAAGGCTGAGGGAATTGGGTCTTTTTAGTCATGAAAAGAGAAGGCTGAGGGGGGATCTGATCAATGCTTACAAATACTTAAAGGGAGGGTGTCAGGAGGATGGGGCTGGTCTTTTCTCAGTGGTGCCCAGTGACAGGACAAGAGGAAATGGGCAGAAAGTTGAGTATAAGAAGTTCCACCTAAACATGAGGAGTAACTTCTTTACTGTGAGAGTGGTGGAGCACTGGAAGAGGCTGCACAGAGAAGTGGTGGAGTCTCCTTCTCTGGAGACATTCAAAACTTGCCTGGACAAGTTCCTGTGCAATGTGCTCTAGGTAGACCAGCTTTGGCAGTGGGGTTGGACTAGATGATCTCCAGAGGCCACTTCCAACCCCATATGATTCTATGATTCTCTATTTCCAGGGGTACGGCGTCTCTTTTTTCCCTAAGAAAACTTCAATAACATAATGTAGGATTACAATTCAAGATAAATAGTTAAAGTGAAGTGAGAGTTCATGAAAGCTTCAGCATCTCTAACAAAGGACAGCAGCCTCACATTCACCCATTAAAAATGTACAGAACAGTGAAAGATAAGAAAATCCTTGACTGCAAGATAAAAGGCAAAATAATTGTTCTTTGTAGAATTTATGCCATGTATGCAAATCATCTTATCCCCTTCTCTGATGCCATGTGTATTAAAAAAGATGTTTTGTCCCCTTGTTTTCAGGTAATGACAGTTGAGGATGCCAGGCCCCTGGAGAATATTCTGCAATAAAAGATCCAAAACTAAGAATGGAAAAACTGAAATGGACAATATGGCAGACACAAGTGACAAAATGCAGATGAAAAAAGAAATCACTTTAGTAAATGGAATTTCCTTGATTGTAGGGAACATGATTGGCTCTGGGATATTTGTATCACCCAGAGGTGTTTTAATGTACAGCGCTTCCTACGGACTCTCTCTAGTCATCTGGGCACTTGGTGGGCTGTTTTCGCTGTTTGGAGCTTTGTGTTACGCTGAATTGGGAACATCCATCATTAAATCTGGAGGCAGTTACGCCTATATCCTGGAAGCATTTGGTGCCTTTGTGGCCTTCATCAGACTGTGGTCTTCCTTGCTAATTATCGAGCCGACAACCCAGGCAGTGATAGCAATCACATTTGCTAACTATATTGTTCAACCAATTTTTCCTCATTGTGAGCCGCCGTATGATGCAGTCAGGTTGATTGCAGCTGCTTGTATTTGTAAGTAAAGCCATGATTCCTAGAAGTTAAGAGCTATAATTGCAGATACTCAGAGAGATTTTCCTGAATTTTTAATCCTTCACCTACTGTGAAAGTAATTACTGACTCTCTAAAACATGTTCTTAAGATCCAATAATCTTTCGTTTTGCTGTATTTTATTTGGGGCTGGGATTATTACAAAGGAAAGGAGAATTACAACAATTTGGCTGGGGAAAACTATGGCTGCTGATTAACAATACTATACAGCCTGCATTTGGTCCGTGCTCTCTCTTGCAAATCAAAAGATGGACAAAAATATTAAAATTCGTATAGATGTAATAATACTCTGCATAATATGAGTATTGTCTCTAGAAGAATTGTGTAGTGTAATCAGATGGATTTGACCTGTGTGTGTGTCAAACACACAGCTGTGACTGTGTGTCTTGGGTGAACATGGGGATAAGTGCTACAGATCTGTCCTCCAGTACATCAACTGCACTCAGATTCTTTTCCTTTTAAATGTGGATTTGTCAAGTTGGGGCTATGAGTTCCTTTGAGGCTGTGCTGTAGCGTGATCTTTTTAAAATGGCTTAAATTCAGTAACTCCACAAAAGCTTCCAAAAGGACAAGTACTTTTAACTTAATATAATGTATACTGACAATTTTGAGGAGGTGTTTTCTCTGGAGCCCTGACTCCTGCCACCATGGTGCAGAGGAAGTTCACTTCTGAAAAAGGGCTCCATGGTAGAACTTGAGACTGTCATGACCACTCAGCAGTCTAAAAGGCAACTAATCCTACTCCAGAAGACTTTGTCAGTTGAAATTCTCCACTTGCACAGGAAAGCAGTTATTTATTAGCTCAAAATTTTTTTTCCCGGTGTTCTAGGTGCACCTCGTTAAATCCTAACACTTAAGAGAAGCAGTCAGCTGATACTTCCTTTAAACCTTTATTTTCTTAGTTATTCTTGCTGTAGTCTTTAGATGAATCAGCCCCAGGTTTGGCTGGGAGCTGCTGCTTTCTCATATGGCAAACTAGTTGCCTCACCACTGACTAGGCTTAGCATTTTGAGTAACAGCCCAGATTTCAGGGAAAATTACAGTGTATTATGTTAACTAACTGTGATATGCAGTTCAGTGGTGTCAGATAGCAAACTTACTCCGAGCCTGAACAATTTTGATAAGGCTCAGGAGCATGGATTTCATTGGCACTTCACCAACATAGTGGAGAGAACTTATTTAAATATATATATTTAGTGGAATTTACTGGAAATTCCATTGCAAGCTCCCATTGCCTTGAATTTAATTACATTCTGCAACACAGAATACATGTTATGTGTCACATGCACATGCAGTAAACATACCCTTTGCAGTGTTTCAAATAGCAATTTTTTAGCATCACAAATAATTCCTAAACATTCAGTATTGGAAACTTCAGTTGACACTTTATAATTTTCAAGACATAGAGCTATAATTCTAACAGTTACTGATGGATACTACTGTTCTTTTAGGAAGAAGTATATGGTTAAGTTGTACTGAGGTGATTTTTTTTAAACTATAGAGCATAAAATCTTATTTCATTGTATATGCCACATTTACTATAGCAAAGTTTACAGAAGTCATAATTTACAGACAAGTTTAAAATTATATTCAAACCTGATGCTAGGTATGAACAACCATTATATAACCTTTGGAGATTTTTTTAATACCGGAGTAAAAGCAAAATTCTGTCCCCATTGCACAACGTTGGTGTAGTAATAGGAAAAGGTGGGGCAAGTCAAGTCCCATTTCTGTAAACAGGTTCATTATTACCTTGGCAGCTGACAAGACACTCTGTCAAAGACAGAGAGTTGCTCATGATAATGAATACAAGAAGTTCTGTGAGCATCTATGGTTGGGTGCTGATTTCCTTACTCTATAAAAAGGTTTTTAGTCTGGAGAAGACAAGACTTAGTGGGGATTTGATCAACACCTATAAACACTTAAGGGAGGCTGGCAAGAGGATGGGGCTGTTCTTTTTTCAGTGGCGCCCAATGATAGGACAAGAGGAAATGGGCACAAACTTGAATATAAGAAGTTTTGCCTAAACATGAGGAGGAACTTCTTTACTTTGAGGGTGGCAGAGACCTGGAAGAGGCTGCCCAGGGAGGTGGTGGAGTCTCTTTCTCTGGAGATGTTTAAAACCCACCTGGACACGTTCCTGTGCAACCTGCTCTGGGTGGAGCTGCTTTGGCAGGGGGATTGGACTAGATGATCTCCAGAGGTCCCTTCCAACCTCATATCATTCTGTGATTCTGTTTCTAAATGGTTTTCATTTTAAACATTACAAAAAACTACTTCTTCCTTTCAAAACTTAAGTGTAGATTATAGGCAGGTCAAAGAACCAGCAGGAAAGACCAACAAGGCTGCTAGAGAAGAAATAACCCGTTCTGATCCATTCTTGAGAGTGCTCCGGACCACCCATGCCATGTTTAGCCTGCTGTCTTCTCCAGCAGCTGGCCTTTATACCTGGTACCCTTGAATACCCTTTCCATTCCTTGTCTACCTCTGTTTTGAGTTATGGAATTGCAAGAGAGATAAGTTGTGATGCTTTGTGTATGTGTGTGCTAGAGCAAGAGGAGGTGGCTCATCCCCTGGCTGGACCTGCCACTGGCCAAGCAGCAGTGCTCACCACAGCATTTTATCTGCCCATCAGGGTTTAAGTTTTGCAACAAAACTGAGTGCAAAGAATATGGCAGGAGGAAGAAAGAAGAACTAATTGATCCCACCCAGTCTCTGCAGCCATACCACTTCATTATTTCTATTGGATTCTGTCCAATTTGAGGCTTGAGAGAACTCTGTAAGTGCTTCTGTAATCTTCAGACTTGGGATCAAAGCATGAATGACACAGCTCCTAAACTATGGGCACAGACTAACAGCATATTGGCCTGGCTCAATTCAGTATCTTGTCAACTGCAGCCAAACATTTTGGTGGAGAAGCTGTCCTTGCTCCAGACATAGACTACAGCTCAAATTGGCAGAAAGAACTTCAGGAAAAACTTCAGTGCAAATACAAGATTTAGAGAAATCTCACCTTCTGCATGTGAGCAACTCTGTTGGCTTTAATGAAATTTAAATATTATTTAAAAGGAACAGGACTTAGTCCTAAAATTCAAAATCTGATGTCTTGTGTCTTACCAGCTCTAATGGAAACAGCATCCACCAAAAAACTATTTTGTAACTTTTAAATCAGTAATCTAAGTGGAATTTGATCCGGTGGCATCTGGATGTATTTGAAATGTGCTTTATGTGATGTAAAAATATCCGTGCTCTTCTCATGTATATTCTTTTTCTCTACAGGTTCCTTAACATTTATTAATTGTGTTAATGTGAAGTGGGGAACCCGTGTACAAGATGTCTTCACATATGCAAAAGTTATGGCTCTTATCTTGGTGATATCTGTTGGCCTTTACAAAATTGGTAAAGGTAAGAATATTTTTCATTAGATTAAATTCTTAGAAATGAACCTATATGAGTTTCAAAATCTGTGTGCCCAGGTGGCCAAGAAAGCCAATGGCATCCTGGCTTGGATTAGAAGTAGTGTGGCCATCAGAAGTAGGGAGGTGATTGTCCCCCTGTACTCAGCACTGGGGAGGCCACACCTGGAGTGTTGTGTCCAGTTCTGGGCACCTCAATACAAGAGAGACATCGAGGTGCTGGAGTGGGTGCAGAGGAGGCAACGAAGCTGGTGAAGGGCCTGGGGAATAGATCTTATGAAGAGCGACTGAAGGAGCTGGGGCTGTTTAGTTTGAGGAAAGGGAGGCTGAGGGGAGACCTCATCACGCCCTACAACTACTTGAAAAGACAGCGTAGAGAGGTTGGTGCTGGTCTCTTCTCACAGGTAATTAGCAATAGAACAAGAGGGAATGGCTTCAAGCTGCAACAGGGTAGGTTTAGACTGACTGCTGTGCAGTTTGGACCAGGGGCTATGCATCCCTCTGCTCGTGCATCCACATCACCCATGCCGGGCCATTCACGTTACTCCCTGGGGTCAGGGAGGGTAAAGGCAGAGAAGAAACGTTATTGTGAGGAACGTAAAATGCTGAGTGATTTTAGTGTTAGTAAAGGCCTCACCTCTGCTTTGTTTAAGTAGAACTGAGCTCTTGATGTGGTTTAACCCTAGGCAGCAGCTAGAACCATACACCCTCTGGCTCACTCTCCCAAGTTCAGATGGGAGACAGAATCTGAAGAAACTCATGGGTTGAGATAAAACCAGCTCAATAGGGGGAGGAAAAGCCAGGCGCACAAGCAACTTGCAGCCCAGAAGGCCAACCCCATTTTGTCTGCATCAAAAGAAGTGTTGCCAGCAAGAAACAAAGCACTGTACCAGCTGCTAGTAAGAAAAAGTTAACTCCATCCCAACTGGAACCATGACAACACTTAAATACAGGAAGGACTGGGAGGAGGGATGATGTAGACTTCTACAGGAAGCTGTGATCTGGTCAATGCACTCTTTTAATCTCAGCAGCTGTTTTTTCATGAACGGAATGACATTTTAGCCCTGATGTATTCCTTCTGATATGCTCAGATATGATTGTTGTTTTGAATGGTACTGTGAATATACCTGATTTTGAATATCAGCTGTCTTTAGTAAAAAAAAAGCTTTTCTTAGTCCTTTTGGATTATTTTTTTTCCCTTCCAACTATATTCTTCCTACACAAGGCTACAAGTGTGCATCTTGTAGCCTTACTTGCCTCAGTTCAGTCTCCCGGTGTAGTAACTGCTCTTCAAAGACTCTATTGCTTTTGTGGTACCTATAAACCCCTTAGTTTAACCACAGTGTGAAATTGTTTAATTCTATAATGAAGACCTTACTTTCTTCCCTAATAGAGGTTTCAGCATGTTTCTGTCTGCCTTAATACTTAAGCCCACTTATATGAGATAGTTTACTTTTCTTCTGTAAACTCATTTCTTCCCCTTTCCAGAATCGCAGTGAAGGCTCATGCAGTTTCATTAACATTTTGTCTGTTTTGCAGCATTCTGCAGGTTGTCATCTCAACTAGTTGAGTTAAACTAGAGGATAATTTGGAAAGGAACGATTTTTCAAGTGTCATCTCAATTTTGGGGAACATCTTAGCAAGGCAGAGCATCCGACTGAGAAACAAGCCTCCAGGAGTTCCCCCTCCAGTGGCCAGTGATGCATCTAGTAAAAACAAAAGCACAGAAAAGAGGAAGAAATATGAGACAGTTTCAGGAACTGAAATTGGGTTTCTCAAATGCCTCTGCCTGGCTGATAGGGCATAGTGTGACCTCAGTACAGTTCCCTCCTTTGGTAGGCAAGACAGCGATGCCGGGAGATGAGGATGCCATGAAGTCTGGTAGAATTACACAAGTCACACCTAAATAATAAACATGGGAAGATGTCTTCTGTTGTCTCTCCCTGTACAAGTGTAGCTGTTCAAACGTCTGACAGAAACTCTCCTATTTGTCAAGTGAAAATATAGGCTGTGCACTTCTAGAAATAGTGAAACCTAGATGCAGTGAGTTTTTTATTTCCTTCTGGTTTCTGAGGCTTTTAGTGTCCTCTATGCTACAGCCCTAGAAACATAACAGACAATTGGTACCTGCTGTTTGTACAGGAGAAACAGAAAACCTGAGAGCTCCATTTGAGGGCTCAGCAACAAGCCCAGGGATGATTGCGCTGGCTCTCTACTCAGCCCTTTTCTCCTACTCAGGATGGGACACGCTCAACTATGTCACCGAGGAAATGCAGAACCCCAAGAGGTAAACGGGTGCTTTCCCTTTGAATTGCTGGAGTATCCTGGTAAGACAGGGGATGGCAGGACTCTGTTTCTGATTGGAAATTAGTCAAACTGTTTTTCCTGCAAAATACTTCTTTTCCTGAGAAGTAGTGAGTATGCAAACTCTCTCTGAGTATTAGAATCATAGAATTGTCTAGGTTGGAAGGGACCTTAAAGATCATCTAGTCCAACCATCACACACTTGGTTTCACATTACTTTGTAACCCCATAATGACAAAATGATGAATTACAAAAAGTGATGGAGTTATCCAATCACAAATGTTTGAATTTGGGAACAAACTTTTATTCATATATCCCTTATTGATTGAGTATGACATAATTTTGCCATTTTTCCCCTTGCAGGAATCTTCCTCTTTCTATTGCCATTTCAATGCCTATTGTGACTATTATTTACTTACTAACTAATATAGCATACTACGTAGTGTTGGACATGTCAGCTCTCCTCACAAGTGATGCAGTGGCTGTGGTAAGTCGTATAAAATATTTAAACCAAAAGTTTGGATGTCAACCAAGTATGGATGGCATCGCGGAAGAATCCCGATCACCATACTTCTTGGCAAAACAATTGAATTTTCTCTGTGCTGAAGGTTTCTGCTTTGCTTTAGACTGTGTTTTTATGTATAAGTACCTATATATTAGAAGGCACATATAAAGAATATATCCAATAAATCTGCTCTTGTAAAATCCTCTTATATACTCTGTAAATCCTGCTCCTAACCATACTTCATTGTGGAAGATGCTTTTGCCAGGGCCAGACAAAGAGCTACAGAAAGTCTGAATGGTTTAAAAACTAGAGGGGTTTGCTATCATTCTGCTGTATAGTGTGCGATGTTTAATGCTGCAGGATCACAGCAATATTTTCAACACAAAAATGTGCAGCGAAATGCTTTTTTTAAAACTTTATCAATATTTTACGTAAGAGTACATATATATCTCATGGATACATTCAGAATTTGTTAGATTACATTGAAGCCAAAACATATTTTTCTATTATCTCATTGACTTGATTAGACTAGAATATATTTTTTTAATCTTTTTATAATGTAACTGCCATTTTAATTTTTGATACTGATCAGTTTTTCCAAATTCTAACTTCCCAAGTCATCATTGGGTGCCATAAGAAAGCAGGGGATATGACAATATATTTGAGCTGGTGTGTTTTCATGAGAGTTTCTCGGGATTGTCCATATGCTTAATGTGACCAGACTCACTATTATTTTCTTTTTCTGTTACAGACATTTGGCAGTGAAACCCTTAGTTATGCTAAGTGGATAATTCCTATAGCAGTGGCCATGTCTTGTTATAGTGGCTTAAACTCATCAATAATTGCAGCATCTAGGTATGAAATATAAGATTTATTTTAAATAATTGAAAATAAATCATTTATTATCAAGCTGCATCCTTTACTAATATGTTGTAGAAGTGACACATTTTTGCCATGTTGGGTTGTACATTTATGGTGGAAGGATTGTTATGGTCTGACGTGTCTTCTCATGATCAGCACCAATTGATAAACTCAAGTGCTGCTCACTTGAGAAGAGAGCAGCATTTGCAACAGAGTAATAAAAGAATTAATCACAGAATCGTTCATGGTTGGAAAAGAGATCACTGAATCCGACCATACACATACAAAAGACCCCTACAATCGCCCTCATTAGAGCATGCCCTGAAGTGCCATGTCTACCTGTTTCTTAAATACCTCCAGGGATGGTGACTCCACCACCTCCCTGGGCAGGCTGTTCCAGTGCCTGACTACTTTCTCAGTGAAGTAATTCTTCCCAAGATCTAATCTAAACCTCCTCTGCCCCAACTTCAGACCATTTCCTCTGCTCCTGCCATTATTCCCTTGGAGAAGAGGCCAACCCCCACCTCTCTACACCCTCCTTTCAGGGAGTTGTAGAGGGCAAGGAGGTCTCCCCTCAGCCTCCTCTTCTCCAAAGTAAACATGCCCAGGGTGCTGCCTTTGTCCTCAGCACACTGCTGAGGTTTTCTTATTCTCTTTTTCAGGCTTTTTTACGTTGGAGCCAGGGAAGGACACCTCCCTGACAGCCTGAGCCTCATCCACATAAAGCGCTTCACCCCAGTCCCTGCTCTCCTCTTCAATGTAAGCGACAGGTCGGGGCATTGTCAAAGTATTAACACCTCGACTCTGCCTGGGGTTTACCCCGGGATTCTCCCACACTGAGGACATCTTCCTCAAATGCCCACAGTTTCTAATTGAGGGCGCTGGTGGTGATGTTTTGTATGGTGGGGTTTTTTTTCAGCAGCAGAAGAACAGCTTGATTCACATTCAAATGTTCTCTGAACAAGATTAGTGAGAAGTACAGTAACATTACTTCGGAACAGAGAAAACATGTAACAGTATAGACAGGAGTTTTTTAAGTCTTTACATCATCTTTCAGAGTGTCACTGGAGAAGAATATGGCAGGAAAATCTTTCAGGCCCTGCTGTAGGCTGATTTTCTAGGACTCGAGTTATAACAGGAGTGACAAAGCACTTAAATTCCTACCAGCGGATGCCTGTGGCCATATTGACTTTTTCCTGCTGTCACCGTAAAAATGAATCTTGTGACACGAAAATGAGGAACCATAAGGTATAGAAATAGTAGAAGATATTTCAATAAATAATCCATAAATCAAACAGATAAAAATAAGAGGGAGGATATGCACAAGCAGAGAAGATGGAATCATTAAAAAGCATGACACTCTGTTTATTGACAGCATGACAGCTGTTTATTTGAAAATTTATTTTATTTGGTGTCTTCCATTGCCTTGTGTTACATATGGCTTAGGAACAAATTATCATACCAGTCCTGTTTGACATGAAACAATTTACTGAAAGTTATAATGTCATTATGTCTTCTCTGACAGACTCTGTTTGCACCAGTAGGATGAGCTATACTCCCTCAATATACCACCATTCATGCTTTTCACACTGGATTTTTTTTTTTTCCGTTCATCTGTTAAAACAGATGTTAAATTCCTGGTATTTTAGGTCTTTCCATGCAGGCAGTATAGCATCCCTGCGTACCACAGAAATTATTGCTCTCAATGTATGAGTGGACTGTGAGAGCCTCCAACTGTGAAACCAAATTAAAAGTTTGCTTTTCGACTGAAGCTGACCAGAAGAGCAGAATAAGCTGATGACTACAGAAAGCTTCTTAGCAGCTTTCTCCACAACGCAGCAGAGTCTGGGGCTCCTCACCTGCCTTTCTTAGGAGGGTTTCCTGCTGATCTGAAACCTAATTTCGCAAACCTGACACCCCTTCAGATAAATGTGGTGGTCTCACTGCTGTGTTTGAGGAAAAAATACCATCATCACAGCGCGTTTGCAGATTTCTTGGACTTTAAAGTACATCCTTCTTGCAAGGAACTCACCTAACTCCAGACAAATACCTTGGAAACAGGCTGTTTCCTGTTATAACTTTGCTACCTCTTTATTTTATAACATATGTCTGTACTTTCACATTGAAAAATCTTTGTTTTTATTATCTCCAGGGCTTAATGACTTTGCTTTATCTCCTTGTGGAAGATGTTTTCCTCCTCATTAATTACTACTGCTTCAACTACTGGCTCTTTGTGGGTCTGTCTATTGCGGGACTGATATATTTGAGATATAGTCAGCCACACAGACCACGGCCTATTAAAGTAAGTAAACGGGAGAGGAAACAAGCCCTAAAAGCCAGCTAATGCACATGCTTATGTGATCCTTAATGTGACAACCACAACATTACTAGTTATGTTATAGACTATGTCTCAGCCATAGAAATAATTTCAACATCATAGAAGAAATGAAGAAGCAAAACCCATTTGAGTTTCCACAAGAACAGCTGTTCCAGTACTTTTGCTGTGCAGTTGAAATGTTATCTACCATTTCTTTTTCATAGAATCATAGAATTGTCTAGGTTGTAAGGGACCTTAAAGATCATTGAGTCCAACCATCAGCCTAACACTGCCAAAACCACTACCAAACCATGACCCTCAGCACCATGTCTACCTGTCTTTTAAATACCTCCAGGGATGGTGATGCCACCACTTCTCTGGGCAGCCTGTTCCAATGGTCAATAGCCTTTTGGGTGAAGAAATTTTTCCTATCTTTATTTCAAAATAATCAAGGAAAAAAAAAAAGCCTGGTGTTCTTAGCCTCTCCTGGAAGAGCCCCATTTTGTATTGCTCACAGTGAACCTCAGTAGAGCTACTGATGGGGGCTCCAGAGAATTTAACACAATGAACAAACTTATATGACTTAACGAATTCAGCAAAATCCCTTCAAAGCCCCAAAATGCTTGATTTTCTGCTCATGCAGAAGATCAAAGTTTTAAATAATCACATGTATTCTTAGTGTTCTTTCTGAGTGCACAGTGGTCACAGACAGTAAAATGCAAGTTTAATGACTGATTGCAGACACGCGTCAGGCTATCAGTTAGCAGAGGGAGACTGCACAGAAACAAATCCTGCATAAAAATTGTTTCTAGTTTTAATCCAGTGATTGTCCAGAAAGCAGGGATGGAAACCCAGAGCTTCCCCCAGGCAAACAAACCCACGTGCTGGCTCCTGTCTCCCTGTGACCAGCATTTCAGCTCTGCAGTGATGCAGTAAAAATGATGAGAAATCCAACTTAATAACCTATGTAAATATTTCTTCCTTGTCTTCCTTGTCCTAACCTTCCACACCATTTTTAACCACACTTTATTTTTTCCCATTTGAGTATAACATTGTGATTATAAAAGAGTAAAATATCCTAAGCACCTACTGTTCAGAAAGCTTTCCATTCTCCCAGAGGAGACCAAATTTTCCTGAAGCATGTTCACATTTCATTTCCAATCTCTCCCATCAAATATGTGGAAGATAAAGATTAAATCTTGCCTTATTGGCAGTTTTTCTATTAACTCTACTAAAGCAAGGATTACAGTCAGATTATAGATAATGACTGTTTAATTCCTGCCAGCATTTGCCAGCAGAGTCAATGTCACAACTGTGCATATACTTTTTCCTTTTCTGAAACATAGCAGTTGATTTTATCAACTTATATTTTTGAGCTTTATAAGGAAAAAGAAATATTTATACCAGTAAACTATTCAAATGTCAGCTCCTGGACTCTTGAGAAGGCTCATTACTACAGCCAGTGAAAAATATACCTTAGTGAAAAATAAAATATCTTAGTTAAAAAAAAAATCCTCTTTATGGAAAGAGATTATTGTAACTTTCCTTATTTGTGGTATATTTGTTAAGTGTGAGGGCAAAATGGTTGTACTTAAATCTGTTAATTCTGTAGTATCAACACAGTAACTGAAAGTCTAATTGAGTTAGTGCCCAATCAAACTTACAATTAAAAATTTGCAATAGAAGTTGGAGGGAAAACTAGCTATTGCTGCTCAGTTTTAAAGGGCTGCTTTCAAAGATTGTTCTCTTATTAATGTGGAAAGGAACTAGTCTTGTGCAGGCCTGAATATGTCAAAATGGTCAGAGATTCAGGTACACACCAGATCAGGGGCTCTCAGCAGCACACAGAGAAACTAGCAAATTGCACTGACTATGGGCAGTCAAAAGATTTGGTAGATAGTAGTCAATAGATACATTTGTATTATTGACTTGTCTAATTTTAATCTCCAAAGCCTGAAAACAGAATATGTCCTGCATCTTTTAGTAAATGTTGGAATTATTATTTTTTTTTTTTTTGTCTCCACAGCTTAACCTCTTCTTCCCTATAGTATACTGTTTATGTTCCCTTTTCCTGGTCATAGTTCCTCTCTACAGCGACACAATCAACTCCCTTATTGGCATTGGTATTGCCCTCTCAGGCATTCCTGCTTATTATTTGGGTGTCTATCTGCCGGTTGAAAAACGACCAAAATGTCTACAATGGCTCTCTGGTAAGCAATATCATCCTGTCCTAGGCAGTGCACCAAAATCATAAATTTTTGGTCAGAAGACGGAAAGAATAATTTTTCTTAGAATCACAGAATCACATGGGGTTGGAAGGGACCTCTGGAGATTATCTAGTCCAACCCTCCTGGCAAAGCAGGTCCACCTACAGCAGGTTGCACAGGAACCTGTCCAGGCAGGTTTTAAACATCTCCAGAGAAGGAGACTCCACCACCTCCCTGGGCAGCCTGTTCCAGGGCTCTGCCACTCTCAAAGTAAAGAAGTTCTTCTTCATGTTTAGGTGGAACTTCTTATACTCAAGTTTGTGCCCATTTCCCCTTGTCCTGTCCCTGGGCACCACTGAGAAAAAACGGCCCCATCCTCTTGACACTCTCCCTTCAAGTATTTATAAGCATTGATCAGATCCCCCCTCAGCCTTCTCCGGACTAAAAAGACCCAAGTCCCTCAGCATTTTTCTTTATGAAGTTTTACTACACTGCATACAGAATGTCCGAGATCATTTGCTTCACCGCATGAAAATAAAACCTTGCATACCTGTACAAAACAGTCCAATATGTGGAGATATATATATAGCCTCCTAATATTTGTGACATTGAGCCATTTCAAGATGTTGACTGAATAAAAGCCGTGTAGGATTGTGAATACTAAACACATGCAGCTGGATGCCCTGGAAGGCAGAAATGCCAGGACACCATTGCTTCACTTTCTTCCCACGAAGGGGAACATCTCAGTCAAAGAAGTCCATGACTTTTCATAAATTATGAAATGATGAATTATTGGCCCGAAGGGCAGTTTTTTCTCCTCAAATTCATGCAATCTTGAAAGGCAAAACTTTAATATTTTTATTCAGTGTGAACTCGGTTATCAATCTGCTAATTCAATGAAAATGTTGATGAAACTCTGATTGAATTAGACTTTCTGTTTAATTATTGGGCTCCTTTTTGCCTTTACCTATTTATAACATGCTTAATCCAATTGATTAAGGTGTTCTAAAATTTTACTAATATCAATGTAGTTCTTTCTAATCTTCAAAATCGATTCATTTGTCTAAGATACAAGATTTTCTCTCAAATTTTTTCTATGTATTACAGCTACAACAACAAAATACGTTCAGATACTCTTCTACTGTGCTCTGTCAGACCTGGACATAGACATGGAACCTACAGCAGCCAAGAGTAAATAGAATTGCCTTGACATTGAGCTTTGTGCCATGACATTTCCCATCTGGAGCAATTTTTGTCATCTGAAGTTCTCCCCACATGTTGAGTTGTACTACAGCAGTAACCACTGTACTATGCATCAGTTTGGTGTCTATTAATTTTTGCCCATTTTATAAACACTTCTGTTTTACAGTATTTTTTAATTTTTTAAAAATTGTATCTTAAAAAATCTTCTAAATTTTTTTTTAAATTGTTAATAGTGAGTTATCATGTAACTCTTTGAACCTATAAAGTATTGTATGAACAAACATTTATTAATAGATAAGTGCTAAATATTACATTAATTGCAAAATTGTAATAAAGAGCATTAGGTCTAGTCACAATCCTAAGAAATAATTTGATACATTTAAGAAAAGACAGACCAGATATTTGCAAGGTTCAAAACATGAATTGGGAAGTAGAAGCCACAACGTACTTCTAAAAATGTAACTAAATTCTTAGCCAAAGTAAAAAATACATAATTCAAACTGGTAGATGTGCTTTGAGTCAAAGTAGTAGTGTTAGTAGTAAACTATTATAATGCATAATTCCTGGCATACATATCGTACCAAAAGGAGAAAACCAAAGTTTTTTTGTCATTTAAATTCTGTTAGAAATTCTTATTTTACAATATCCTACATTTATTACCCTTTTGCAGAAGAGGTATTTTCAACGAACAAATTATAGCATTGTAAATGAAGGACTTTTGCTTTCTGGAACAATCTGCAGGGCTGGAGCACTGTGTCCTGTTCCAGACAGAGTATATTCAGGGAAAACACTTCACTTTTTCATGGTGTCCATTGCTTGCCCAAAAGTACCAAAAGTGAGACCCCTATCAATCATACTGATTTTTTCCATGGTGGAATTTATTTAAGGCATTCACAAGGAGAAGTGAAAAACTACTGATTTTGTAAAATCCCTTAAGACCCTTCCCAGCCCTTCATGCTCACCAGTTCCTGTGGGCAAGGAGACCTACAGGTCTCCTACTGAGTGCCGGCTCTTCAACTCCACGTAAGAGCCTGTTGGTCAACACCCAGCACAGGCACATGAGGTCTGAACATGAAGTTTTTCAGTGTGGCACATGGGAATGTGCAACTAGTCCTAATTCTTTGTCTCCTGAAATGGAGGAGGCAGTAACTGTCATTAAAAAGTAGCCATCAGCCTTGCAACCCAGACTATAGAAACAGCTGCTCCAGCTCTAATATGGTTTGTTGATGTGTAGTGCCATTTGTTATCCTTGTTGGCAAGTTGTACTTCCTTTCTGTAATTATATTTGAATATAACATACATCGTTTGGCCTTTGAGTTTCATTATTCACATTCAATTAAGGTAATTTAATCTTATACGAGTCCCTGTGGCTCCTAGAATTATTGTCTTTTATTGATGTCTGCCCAGAGAAAGAGCAGTGGAACAAGGAACAAGACAATCATGGCTACTTAAGCCTTTCTTCATTCTCTCCTGGCCTTGCAAGGTCATTTGCAGGATCACAATTTCAAGCATCTCCAACACAACGTTTGCTGACTGGGCTCCTGTGAAACCTTCCATTTAAATTTCAATGCCATCTGCTGCGGCAGTTCCCTTTCAGGGGAGTTTCCTTTTGATACAAAGTAGGAACAATAAAAATCCACTAAATTAAGGTAAACATGAAGGTATTAGAGATGCCCATTTTGCTTTTTGGAAGGCACAGCTTCCAGGCACTAAAATCACTTAAGTATCACAATCACAAAACACAAAGAGGAAAGAAGACCTAGGGTGTAGTTCCATTTGCCCAGCTCAGAACATCTCTTTGCACACACAACTCATGCCTCTGTTACCAGGATAGATCAGGATCAAAATGGTGCTATGAGTGTACAGAAATACCGCGTTTTCACCCCATTTCTTATAAAGCAGAGCTGTGGTCACAGTCTGTATCAGGGCACAGAGAGAGTGCAGACCCTGCAGGTTGCTACCAAACTGGCCCCACAGAGTTTATAAGTCGTGCTCAGTGCTGAGCTGTGTGTCACACCAGGACATCCACACTGTACCATCCTCTGAAGGTTCTCCTGGCCATGAAAGAGAAGCCTTCCTTTTCTATCTTTCTGGACAGAAAGAAAGCAGTAGCCAGATGCAAGGTCATGAATGTGAATAATGTTATTGAAATTCTCTATGGATGACGGAATCTCGGAAACATTGATGTGTTTGTTGATTTTTCACTCCTTACAAATAACACATGTAAGTTATTGTGAAATATCTAAAGCAAGTCGTAAGTGCTGACGTATTTAAATAAATAAACATTTAATCCGTGGCAAATGCTATAGTCATGTGGTTTCAAAGTATGAATGAAATTTGCCCTGCCTTACATCTTGCAAGTTGGTTTCCCAGGAGAGTGATGAGACTCTAACTTTTATTCATGTTCTCTATAACACAACAAAATAAGCATTTATGGAAGGAAAAAATTCTGATTACTCCAGGTGGGACTGTTTCTCAATGCAGTTACCCAATCACTCTCTTTTTCTAAGGGTAAACACGTCTTTTTACACTATTCATAGATGTTCAATTAGGCAGTCAAACAATAAACACTTTTTTAGAGACAACCTTGGCATCCAGGCTAAGTGTCCTGCCATTACATGACTAGTTTGATGTCTACTTTGTCAGCTGACATCTCTGTGGCAGAAGGAAGTGGGGTGTGGATAACATGGGATCTTATCAATGCTTATAAACATCTAAAAGGTGGTCATCAAGAGGATGGGCCCAGACTCTTCTCAGAGATGCCCGGTGATAGGACAAGGGCGATGGGCACAAGCTGGAACATGGGAAATTCCATCTCAACATGAAGAAAAACTTCTTCACTTCGAGGGTGGCAGAGCACTGGAGGAGGCTGCCCAAAGAGGTTTTGGAGTCTCCATCTCTGGAGACGCTCAAAACCTGCCTGGACACATTCCTGTCCAGCCTGTTCTAGGTCAACCTGCTTTGGCATGGGGCTTGGGCTGGATGATCTCCGAAAGCCCCTTCCAGACCCAATGATTCTGTGACTCTATGGGAAGCCTTTGGAAGATGAAGCCTTTGGAAGTGCGGGCTGCGCTGCAGTGTGTCACGGGAACCTGGCAGGCTGCAGGGACTAAAGAGAAGAGCTCACTCAGAGCTGGGGAAGGGTCTTCTGGGTGCAAAAGCTGGGGTAATACAGCACTTGTGGGTAGTCCTAGCTCTTCTTTAGGAATCGATACAGGTTTCTTGCTTTTCATGAAAAATCACAGTTCTTTGAATAAGAACAGGAGAATTGATACCAGATTCATTTCTGTGTCACCAAAGGAAAAATGAAGTTGGTGTTGATGGAGGAAAGACTATCAGCCACGGAAAAACCTCAAAATGCCTGGGCTTTGCGTGAGCCTGAAGAGCCGTAAGGGCAGTTCTGTGCTCCCTGGCTACAGAGGTGAAGAAACACCTTCACACATCAGGTAGGACGAGGATACCAGGGTGTGAAACAACCCGAGAGATGCACGACCTGGCACTGGGACAGGTCACAGCTCTGTTACAGGACGAGGTGCCTTCAGCACGTGTGCGATTTGGAACTGAAGACGCTTCCCAAAGTGCTTTACTTGACATTTACCTTCGTTGTGTAACAGGAACTTTAGAAGTATTATTGCACCATCTTTGACGCTGGTAGCACCAGATCTGTCAACTCCCTGGTCTCTAACTGATAAGCTACCAGGTTTTGTAAATCTTCCTTTTTTTTTTTTTCTGCAGGATTGATTTTTGACTGGCAGCCAAGCAACTGTGTGAAGTGCTGTAATTTTGCAAGTGGATGAAAAGCTATAAAATTAAAAAAAAAAGAAAAAAAGCAAATGAGGAAAATAAAATGCAAACCTAAACAAGATCCCTGGGAGTGTTCAAGGCCAGGCTGGATGGAGCTTTGAGCAACCTGCTCTGGTGGAGATGTCCCTGCCCAGGGCAGGGGGGTTGGAACTGGATGATCTTTAAGGTCCTTTCCAACTCCAACCATTCTGTGATTCTGTGAGTCTATGATTCTAAGATGCTGCACAATAATGGGACAATAACTTCTTTGATTTGTACATCAGGAGCTTGGATTATAACCACAAGAAATTAGAAGTGCTTATTTAGGAATGCACATACAATGTAATGGGTGTCACTGGCAAACATGAAAGACAAATGGGCTACTGAAATGTCTGGTTATTACCGACCTAGAAAGGTCAGGATTAGATTCAAAGGAAGGGGTGAGATTTGGTTTATATGATCATTGTTTTGAAACAGGAAAGGTCAACATTAAAGCAAATGATTGTGAGTTGATGTTTGAATAAGGGGAAGAATAAATGAGAATTAATTGGCCCATGCTACCATTCAATAAAGAATACAGTAGAAATTACTAAGTGTTTAAAAAGCTGGTCACCCAAATGTGTATCAAGTGATGGAACTGAATGCACTTCAGCATACAAACAGAAGATTAATTCAGCAATATATTTACTTAGTGCTCAGAAATGTTCATTTCACAGAGCCAAAATCAACTGTGAGCCACACCTGCTGGACGGAGGGAAAAGAGAGTTTGAATTGGAAGAAAAACTCCTTGGGGCTGTTTAAGAACATCCTATCTACATGCAGAGACCAGAAAAAAAAAAAAAAAAGGAAAAAACTGTAATAAATCTTCCCTCTTTAGAGAAGAAGAGCAAAGAGTGATTTAGAAAAAAAGGCAAATTTGATGGTAATGACCGTAAATTCAAGACAAGCTGCTGAACCAGATGCCTGACCAATTTAGATGCGTTTCTGTAATAACACAAAATAGGTATTTCAGAACCTGGTTGCAATTTCACAGTATGTGTTTGGGTCAAAAGATGCTTTCTATGACGGTGTTACCTTATTTCTGAATAGCCATTGCTCTTCTCCATGCAATACCATCACCTAGAAAATTAAATTCACCTTTCTCTTGCTATCTTTGGAGTTATGTCCTTTCTGTCTCAACGTGCCATAGAAGCAGAACGTAAAATTTCCAGTGGAGTTACATTGGCCTCCACAAGAGGGAGAACTCCTTGGCTTGATGCCCTCAGGAAAGAGAAGAGAGCCTGGTGTTTTGAGAGCTTCTGCCCGGAGCAGCAGAATCACAGCAACGTGAACATTCCCACCCATAGAGAAGTCCTGAGGACAGGCTTAGCTCCAGGGAAGAGCATCATGAATGCTCTGAATATGCTTATAATATTCTGAATAATGCTGTGTATCAGCCGGCTGCAAATTCAAACGAAGATGAGGTTGAAGTATGAACATTCATCTTTCCTTACAGGAAACATGCTTCATGTCCATAGCAGAAGATGGATTTTCTGGCCCTGGCTGTTTCCTATATCTAACAGCATACATGAATACCTAATTCAAAAGGATGATGAACAGCCCTTTCAGAATTTCCACATTAAGCATAAATAATAAACAAGCTAATAATATCTAATAGACAATAAATTACCAATTTTAGGGTAACAAATGAGCTATTTTATGGAAATGAAAACCACTGCTCTATTTGAATGTCTGAGCAGTTCTCTGTCATACTGCATACTCTCTCATACCTCCCTTTTTCCTTCTTCATCTTTTTTAAGATAAAACTTGTGAAATCTCCAAGTCTCTCTGCTATTTAGCAGTGAAGAGCTATATAAAGACATCCTTTGGAAAGTACAGCACTTAGGTCAAATCCAGTTGCCTGCTGACCTCCTGCCAATGTGATGTCAGCACACGGGCAGCTCCAGCCTTTGTTCTATATATATATTTGTTATTTTTCCATATCATTCTGTTGAATTCGCTTCTGATTTAACTGCCTCTTAAAGTAATCACCTAGCTTTGCCAACTTCATGGAATACCAAGCCATCCGTGCCTTTCATCTCAGCTTATGATATCCATCTGCTGCCAGTAATTCTCTCAATACATTAAGGTGCTCTGAATTAGCTCCTGCCAGGAATAGCTGCAAGAGAATAACATGCACAGAATGGGCAAGATCTCTATAAGGAGTTGCCAGCAAAAGGATAAGGTTAAGCAGGTTTCTCTCTTCATTTTGCTATTTTTTCTCTCAGGCTACACGTATTAGTTGTAGTGCTTCCTACAAATCTGGATGGCAGGGAGATGTTCGTTGTCCTACTGACCTCCCTCCATATGTCTCAGCTACTCATCCTCCAAAATGTGCTAAGTAGTAGCAGACTTGACAGCGTTCCCACTTTCCATTCATGCCTTCGCTCGTCAGCTGTGCAGAGCCTCTGAGCCCTGTTGGGTTGCTTGCTGGGCTTGGCTGGTGGCATGGTGGCACTTGGGTTCCTCTGTGCAAGTGTCACCTTGCACCCTCACACTGCATGAGCTTTGCCTCTTCCTCCTGCTGTGGGACACGCGTTCAGGCAGGATGGTTTGGACCAGACGCATCTGAGGAGGAAGTTACTGATGCTGAAGCAAATCCAGCTGACCCAAAATGTACCTCCTCACCTTCTTCGTCACCTTGGCTGCCATGAGCACATCAGCCCCCCCTTCAGATATTATATTGGCTCCTTGTGAGCAACAGATGCCGGTGAGCAGGATTTGTTCCTAACATTCACTGTAACTAATAGATCAAATCCCAGATACACTAAATATCTACTACATAAATATCTACTACTACCTAAATATCTACTACAAGGCACTAAGGTATTTCTGGTTTTCTGGGACTGTGCAGATTAGCAGACTTCAGGTGTGTTTTGGCACAAAAGAAGTGATCTAACTTTCTAAAACCTTTGAGGCCTTTTGGAGAGCAAGGCTTATTCAGTAATCTATAAATTCTATAATCTGTATAAAGAAAGATTCAAACTTTCATACATGAAAAAAACCTATAATTTATCTCATGGCTGGAGATGATAATGAATGGGGCAACAGACTGAGATGATTCTTCTTCCAGGTAAGAACTTGGCTCTGACCAGCCCTGGATATTGCTGTAAACTTCCTCTTTTGGGAGCTCAGGAGTGGCAGATGATGAATAGAATTGGGGAGATATAATAGCTCTAGAGTAATAAGAATAGAAAGGACATGGACCTGTTCTAACAGGTCTAGCAGGGGGCCACGAGGATGATCAGAGGGATGGAGCACCTCTCCTATGAGGACAGGCTGAGAGAGCTGGGGTTGTCCAGCCTGGAGAAGAGAAGGCTCCAGGGAGACCTTAAAGAAGCCTCCCAATATCTGAAGGGAGCTACAGGAGAGCTGGGGAGGGACTCTTTGTCAGGGAGTGCAGTGACAGGACAAGGGGTAATGGTTATAAAATGGAAGAGGGGAGATTGAGATTAGATACCAGAAAGAAATTTTTTTCCTGTGAGGGTGGTGAGGCACTGGAACCTCTGGAACAGAGAAGTTGTGGATACCCCATCCCTGGATGTAGGTGCCCTATCCTGGAACTGGATGATCTTTAAGGCCCCTTCCAACTCTAACCATTCTGTAATTCTATGATTCTGTTCAGCAAGCAGCAATTACTTGCATCCACAGTAAGATGCTGCAGAAGATAAGAATATCAACTGAGTGCCTTGTACATGCAAGGCATAGGCTTATTTCTCCAAAAGAGGGGACACTAGAAACCAGGTAAGACTGAACTGCCCAGGACTTGTTCAGGGAATCACAAGGAGAAATATGACTGTGATTTTATCCCCCCCTCCTCTGTTAGCCTGCCTTCTGCTATGGTAAATTATCCAAACAAACTAGGGAAACATTTTGACTTTGAATGCAAAAAAACACTTACTTTCAGAAACAGCTTCACAAGTAGTATAGCTGCTGCCTGGGGACTAGTCATGTAGTAAATGACTGCCAAAACAGGCTTAAACTGAGAGTGTGAGGCAGAGAAAAGGACCCAGGAAGGTATTTATTTTTGCTTCAAGGCATTTCATGAGCTGACTACATGAAGTATCTGGTATAGTGAGTAATTACGAGAAGCACACTACCATAGAACTGAATGCAAGCTGCAAAGACACATCAGAAAGATCGCTAAAAATCATGCTGGTTTTACTGGAACTATTCCAGCCTTCTCCAGCCGTGCATACTCTCAAAGCAACACTGGTTTAGGTTAGGGGTGAATAGTGTTAACTTATCCTCACATATCAACAGGGCAAGATTTAGTCTGACCAATTCTCAGTGGATAAAAAGTATCACAGTCAATGGAGATTTTTAATTAAAATTACATGAGAATTTATCCAACTTTTCTTTGTTTTACAAACCAAATGGGCATTTTGCCTAAGTCTTTCTGGTTTTATTAACTTACTTTCTAATGGACAGTAATAAAAGAGTAATAATCACAGAATCACAGAATTGTAATGGTTGGAAAGGACCTCTGAGATCACTGAGTCCAACCATAAACACAAAAAAATCCACCCTACAATCTTGGCCACTAGAACATGCCTCTAGAGCATGCCCTGAAGTGCCACATCTACACAGTTCTTAAATAGCTCCAGGGATGATGACTCCACCACCTCCCTGGGCAGGCTGGAGTGCTCCAGTGCCTGACCAGCCTCTCAGGAAAGTCATTCTTCCTCATATCCAATCTAAACCTCCCCTGACACAACTTGAGACAATTTCCTCTGCTCCTGCTATTATTCCCTTGGGAGAAGAGGTCAACCCCCACCTCTCTATAACTTCTTTTCAGGTAATCGTAGAGGGCAACAGCCCAGCATCTCTCTTACAGCACTTGGGCTTTTCTTACAGGCTGAGTGAATTGGTCACTGTCACTCTCCACAGTGGTGCAGTCCTACCACCACATCTACAGTGAAAGTGCTAGTGGTCTCTGACATGTCCAGTTGTGTCCAACTGCAGCTGCTGTAATTACTGTAATTATCAGCCTAGAGAAGGGAAAGTGAAAGGCGACAGTACCTGAGCCAGCAAGAAATGCCCACCACGAAAAGCCACGTAGTCTAATATCTATCTGGATATAAATTGTCCCAATTAAGTAATCCTTGCAATGATAGACCAGAGGCTGATAGTACTTAAGTGGTGTGAGCTTTGTGCTTGTGCTGTTCAGCTGGAGAGAGTTGGTGGGACTGGGCAGTGCCCAAGGGGGTAAGTAGAGGACAGCAGTACTTTGCCACCAGTAGTGTCTTAAAATTACTGTTCAAAAGTCAAAAGTCCCAGATTAATAAACCTAAAAAACCCACAAGACCTAAACCAACAGCGTTGAATTGTTTTTCTGTCAGGCTTTTTAGTTTCTCTGTTTCTATATTTCAAAACTTCCTCTGCACTCATGAGGCATGGAAAGGGTGTTTGTTCAGGTAGGTTTGTTCTTTTAGTAGTTGCTTTTTGGTTTTAAAAGGAGAGGGTGCTACAGAATCAAAACCTTCAAGCTAGGGTTTAACCAAAAACATGGAACAGTTCAAAGTAAGAAATACAATTAACAGATTTTAATAATTACCTTCATTGGGAAAGTCAGAAAGGAGGGCAGAGTACAGCTGTGGTCACCCTGCAGTTCCAGGTCTGGCTGGTGGGCTGCTTCTGGCTGTACCTTCTCAGCACTGCCCTTCACCTCCTCATCAAAGTCCTTCCAAAAGCTGCCATGGGGGTGCAGGGAGCCAATAGTAACTGAGCTGATGTGGAACCAGGGAAGAAACCAGCAATAGGTGTGCAAGGACATCATCAACATCATCTGCAACAGCCATGCTAGCAAAAACCACACAAATATTTAAGAAAGCCACATATCTGGTTTTTTCCTTCCTCTCCTTTCTCCTTTCATATACCAACAGTTTACTTCTTTTCAATTTCTTTCCCTTGTTTTTCTTCCCTACTCATCTTTTCTTTTTTTTTTTTACCATTTCACTGCCATAATTAGATTCACCTGAGAGTGATTTTACTTTATACAATAGTATTAAGGACAGCAATTTCTTTTCATTGCCTCCTTTTTCCCCCTCCTCCCCCTCAAAATTTGCTTTAATGACTTGTCCTAATTAAGTTTGAACAAATTCTTTATTATGTTCCCAGATTTTCTGGGGTGTGATCACTTAACCTGCAAATTCTAATTGCAGGTTTGGTGCCCATGCAGACTGATCATTCTAATTGGTACCTGCTACCTCCCTTTTAACTTTACACTCAAGGAAGCTAAGACAGTTCCATTTTAGGAATAAATAGGATACAATATCCTAAAAGAACCATGTTTGTCTTTCAAATGCATAATGCTGTCCTATAACGTGTTTAACTTTGAAAAAGAGAATCTGTTGAGTGGTATCTGGGTAAGTATGATAAGCTTGAAATAAAACCAATACCTCTGAGCATGCTAGAAAAGGAACAAAAATCAAACCCATGTTTGTGGGACCAAATTGACTTATTCTAGCTGAAAATTTGACTAAAGATATTTTCAAGAGGCAGCTCTGACTCACCATTGCATTAGTAAATCTAGTCATCTTTGCTGAAAAGATGAATATTGGGTTGCACAGGTTTCTCTGCAGTAACTTAACTTCCTTGGAGCCTTCCATATAATGAAGCTCAGTCGAGACCTGAGCTAATGAATTGTTAGGAATGCCCTGCAATGCAGATAAAATTCAAAACCAATTGATCTGAGCTTGCTCTTGGGAGGAAAAACTGTGCAGGAAAGTGAAAGAAAGCTCTAGAACAATCAGAAGCTTGTGGGAAGGTGCATAAATCCTGCCTATGGATGCACACTTCTTGCCTCTGCAATGCTGGTTGACAAACACACTGCTATTTCTCATTCAGAAAATTTATGCTTCTGCAGAAAGTTTCGGACATAAAGAATAAATCCATTATTCTTTAGAGAACTTGTTTAAAGTTTTAATTGGTAAGCATTTAATTATTTTTTTTCAGTCACTCTGAACTCAGATAAAAGGGTAGAGGAAAAGTTACTGAATTAGAAAATTATTTGAAGCTGTGATATTTTTAATTACCAGCACACCAGTGATGCTGGATAAAAATAGAATCACATTCTCATCTGCTATAAATGGCAGAAGTTAATACAAACTGACACTGCTCTACTGCCACCTAATAATCTGTATAACCAAGTCATGAGGAAGTCATTTTTTATTTTTGGCTTTGATTGCTTATAGTATCTCTTGTGCACTTAGCATTTCATTCCCAATAGCACCTAGAAGCCAGCCTAAAGGTTTTAAAGAGTTATTGGCTTAGTGTCTGTACCTATAGTCCTTTATTGACCTGAGTCAATAGTCAGTAGATACTTTGCTCTGACTTAATTCCAAACACTTTTCTTCAGACCTCGCCTGACGATTTTGGTCTGTACTCTCATTCCTGAGACTATGTCTGTATTTTATATTTCTGTCTGTCTTCACTCTTATGAAGCACAGACTTCCAGTGGAACAGGGAGTTGCAAAGGCCTCCTACAGCTTTCACCAAAGTATCTTTTCCAGCAGCAGTGTTTCCAAAGGCTTTGTTTATAACTACATGCTAACAAAAATGAATTCATTACTGAGTTTCTTACTGTGTGAGAAAACAGCTAGTCAATGATAAGGATGGGATAACAAGGAGTTAATCACTTCAAGGTTCTCTCATGTCAAAGTATTCCTCTACCAATTAAGACAGAGCTGTGGGTACTTCAAAGGACATCCTTATCATCCTCAAGAATCTGGCTAATTTAGGGTAAACTTTTACTGTCCTGAGATGACTCAAAACGTTAAAAGGATAATGTGAGGAAGGGTATTTTTACCCAAACGGCCACCAAGGAGCTCACGCTTGCACAGAAGTGTTTTGCAGATGCTGCAGATGCAGGTGCAAAAAGGCTATTTGGTCATCCTAATGAATATGTTAGCCCAGGAGGGGTTATGGGTTAGGTAGGTGGAATTATGAGAATCTTTTGTGGCTAAATAATGGGTGAACATCCCTGGTAAGGGAGAGTTGTGGATGCCCACCTAGCACCTGAGGTCAAATAAAGCAGTGTCTCCTCTCTGAACTGCCTCTGGTTTCGAGATCTTTTGTTTTCAGGGAACAGCAGGACTCTCTTAGCCCTGTACAGGCTTGATTCATACCAGGGGCTGTTCCTGCTGTTGAGGAAGGAGGTTAATCCCAATGGTGAAACAGTTCTTGGTACCAGCACAGGCTCTGCCCTGTGGCCATTTTATGCAGTGCCTTCCCAGGCTGGAATTAGCAGTCATTAGCAGGGACATTCCACAACTCCTCCAGCAGAGTCCAGCAAAGCTGTGCTATTTTCTCCCTTCCACATTTCCTTTTCTACCCAACCGTTCCCCTCCCTTCCTCGGGACCCTGTAAGGAAACTTCTTTACCTGATTTTCCTTCCATCCCCTTCCTGGCTTGTTAATTGCTCCTTGCTGCTGCCCTATGTCATCCTCCCCCCTCCCTTTCCCCCAGTCCTGTTAATAAGCTCCATGGGATATGGAATTCTCCTGTTCAGTGTTTGCACAACATATCTCAGTCATGATTGATGGTGATTGTTGCAAGGCTACTGTTAATAACTGGAGTAATCCTAAGCTTTTTTTTTTTTTTCAAGTTCAAAAGTTCCCTATTTTATAGGGAATTCACAATTCCCTATAATTGTATTCACAATCTTTCAGCTTAGAAAGCATCCCTGGCTGTTGTGGCAACCATGACTTCACGGAAATAACAAATCACCCCATTTCCACTGGTGATTATCCTTAAAAGGAGAGAGAGACCCTGTTGCATCACAGAATATGTCCAGATTGCCCAGGTAAATTTAAAGCTATAGCCACTGCCCAGCCTTTCACGATGGGTAACATGGTAAAATAATAAAAATCAGAATGGGGCATGAGGTCTGCTGAAAAAGTTTGTTTTAGTTGTTACCTAAGGGGCAAAGAAAACCCCCATGGATTCTGGAGAGGGGGCTTTCCCACAAACATGAGGCACAGAGTGGGAAGTTCCCTCTGTGGTACAGGGAGGGCCACTGCTGGGACCAGAGGAAAGGCAAGCGTTGGCAGCCTAGAGAGGACCAGGTGGGGAAAGCCCAGCTGCCAGGGGAGAAGGAGATGCTGGGCTAGCAGGTCGCCAGGAGTGGGCCACATAGCCATACTGGCCCTTGGTGGAAATGTCCAAATAAGAACATTCTAGCCCAGATGAGAGCATTCAGAATGTATTTCCAGCCATGTTATTTAAAATGAATTAAAATAAAAGCTAATGAAGCCAGGTTTTTGCCAATAAATAGTTAAAAAATAGCTGAGAAAGGCCTGATATCCTCACGCCTACAATTCAGTTTCCTTCACAAAGAAGTAGGCTGCTAGGTCATGGAGTCTGCTTTACTGATGGTATCGACACTGGCTTGCTCAACTAATTAAAATCCTCATTAGTGATCCTAACTGAAAATCTGCTATTTTCAGGTCAGGCTTCTGCCTGTGTTCATTTGTATGATCCTGGGGTTAAAGCACAGAGGCTCAGCAGCAGAAAATAGCTCTTCCCAGCTACCTCACCCTCTTCTAGTGCGTCCTTGACAAGGGACTTGATCTGTTTGACTTTCTTTGCCAGGTTGTAACATCGAGGCAAGAACTTCCCACTTGCCAGACACGCAAAAGCTAATTTCCTAGTATTTGAAAAATAAGGTGTCAGAGAAAAAGGGATTTGTTTTATTTATTCAGTCGTTGACTTTAGTCCACATAGTTTGCCAGCATAAACCTGGTTGACTACCCAGAAGACTTTGTGTTCAATATCTATTAAGCCTCATACACACAGGTGGTAAAAGAGCTCTAAAAACGTGTGGCTGAGGTACCTAGCAGTAATAGTGTTGTGTGCAGGCAATACAGCCTTGCTTGATTAAGAAAAGGAGAGTGGAGGACTTGTGGCTGCCCCATCCCTGGAGGGGTTCAAGGCCAGGCTGGATGGGGCTTGGAGCAACCTGCTCTGGTGGGAGGGGTCCCTGCCCAGGGCCGGGGGGTTGGAACTCAATGATCTTTAAGGTCTCTTCCAACTTAAACCATTCTATGATTCTATGTCTTTAAAGGCCTGAACACACTTGTGTTCTTTAGGTAATGGCTTCACAGTAGTGTGTTTCTGTGGTGCTCTTCAGGGTTTTACCTTTAAAGAGATTCTCCCAAGCCACATACACTAAACACCACTGCTAAGATTCATGCTAATTGAAACAGATGAATCTCTGTTAAATAAGCTGAATGTGCCTGCTTAAAACAGAGATGGTAAGTTGGAGTTCATGGGAGCTCTGCCTCCTCCCATTCTTTTATGAACAAAATTTAAACTGTGTCTAAGAGTATTTGACAACTTCACTACTGTCGTGAAAACTGCACCCCATTGCCTTGTTAACAAAGATGTTTTGCAGGTTTTTTGACCCACATTTGAATACATGTAGTCCACAGCTGCAGATACGAAAAACCATGTAGTACAGACATCTGCCCTTCTTTTTTAATTACTATATGGCTTTAATGTATGACATCTCTTAAAACACAGCTGACTAATACTCCATTTTCTAATTAAGAATAATTATTAATTCACCCTTTCAATAAAGGCAAAGTGCTAGTTCTATAACAGTAAAGTTCTATAACAGTAAAGTTCTATAACAGTAAATAGCTTTTTAGCTCTTGCTTTAGTGGAGAAGAATTTTATTAGTCCTCTCAGCTAATAATGAAACTATATTTTTTCTATTGTTTTCTAAACATGGGAAAGAAGTACTTTTCTAGATTACAAATCAAAATACTTTAAAATACTTTATAATCCTATATGGGTCATCTGGAATTAATTTTTTTTTTTTTTTTTTATGTCTCAGGTTAACACAGACATATTCTGAGTCATGATTTCAGAGCCAAAGAGAAATATCAGTCAGAGAGGAAATGGAAAAAAAAACCCCTAACTGAATAGAATATGCACTTGGTCAATAAGTTAAATGATATATTAGAAAAATTATTTGCAAAAGAACGAGATTAAGTGTTTCTTCAGTCACAGAACCACAAAATCCCAAGGGGTTGGAAGGGACCTCTGGAGATCATCTAGTCCAATCCCCCTGCCAGAGCAGGGCCACCCAGAGCAGGTTGCACAGGAACATGTCCAGGAGGGTTTGAATGTCTCCAGAGAAGGAGACTCCACCACCTCCCTGGGCAGCCTGTTCCAGGGCTCTGCCACTCTCACAGTAATTAAGTTCCTCCTCATGTTTAGGTGGAACTCTTATATTCAAGTTTGTGCCCATTTCCTCTTGTCCTGTCACTGGGCACCACTCAAAAAAGACTGGCCCCATCCTCTTGACACCCTCCTTTTAAGTATTTATAAGCATTGATCAGATCCCCCCTAAGTCTTCTCTTCTCCAGACTAAAAAGACCCAAGTCCTTCAGCCTCTCCTGGTAAGAGAGATGTGGCCTCTGCTGTGGCCTGTCTTGTGGAGAACTTGGTCATGCAAGGGCAGCATATACACCTAAAGATTCAAGAAACAAGGTTTTGAGGAAAACTTTTGATAGAAAGAGAAGACAACATGATGGGACAGCTTTATGATAAACCAAAGAAAATTGTATTATGAATCAGTTCCTAAACAGAGGAGGCATTTCTTGGAAAAGGCTAAAGAACTATATAGAGTTGCCTGTTTATTTACACACAGATTGGATTTCCTGCTGTGTGGGCTGTTAACTTAAACGGATATAAGCACCATATTTCAGTGTTGCCAATAGTCACCAAGCATGACCATAAAGTAACAGAAGTGAAAAAGGTCAACACGTAGATGAGGTTAACAAATGTTAATGATGATCGTACCCTGATCATCATTACGTTTTGCTCCTAACTAAACAAAAATATTTAGGGAGTAGGTTAAATGCAACACTATTAACAAATCCTCCCCCACAGCATGATTCAAACAGTTGCATAAATGTCATTTTAACTATAGTGCAATCACCATCCTCGACACATGGTGACACAGACTGCACAAAAGCTAATGTTAGCATCGTTTATCCTATTTTCTTGACATTAGGACCTGTTTTTTAAAAGGTAAGGGCATATTCTTTTTGTTTGTGTGTATAAATAATAAATTTGAAGACTGACTGCCACAAGTAGAAAAGCAAGACAAACTGTCGAGCACGTACAGTGTTGAAATAGTGTAGTGGTAGCAGGATACCATCAAGCTCTTACACAGCCTTCCCACTTGCAATTTCATGTACTGGAACCTACACACACATATGCAATCATTGAAAGATTTATTAGAAATACTGTGGTCCAGAACCACCCTAATTACACAGGTCTCAACTTCCCTGAGCCCATTATGAGGAGCAAGCTGCCTGTGGCCAAAACAAACTAAACATATTTAGGCCCTTCCCAAGTACAACATGTAACCAACGTTTCTCCACTACTGGCACAATAAATGCCCCTTGACACAAATCAACCCCTGTGCCTGTACTTCTGGGGACGTAACACCTTTTCTGTGAGGGTGAAGCCAAGCTCCTGCTGCTCACCAGGAAGAACGAGCACATACGAGCTGTAAAGGAAAGAAACACTCAGTTACCAGAGAGAGAATGCTTCTTAGAAAAGCACCACTCCACTTAGAAAATAACCACTCCATTTTGAAACCTCTTGGTCCTAAGTCTCAAGGGATCCTACAACATTTTTTCCAACGGAAAACTTGGGTGCTTTCAGAAATCTGAACTCAGAGACAGTGCTTTTATGGGATCAAAATCTCCCACAACCACCCTGATGTCTTTCTTTCCCAGACTCTTCCTCCCTCTGTTCCTTCCCCCACCATCCTCTTTCCTTCTAAAATGTCACCTACTTTCTCTTTGAGATGGTCTGAGGCACAAGTAACAGCTAAAAGACAATGGTCCCAACGGGTACTTAGCTTTGAAGTCTGCTGCTTCTATTTCAGACCTGAAGAAGGGCTCACATGCCCCAAAACTTGTCTAATTTTGACAGTGATACAAGCTAGTCTAATAAAAGATATTGCTTCCACCAACAAAATCTGTCTTGATTATGTCTTTAGGTTGTCATAACAGCAGCACCACCACTGTTATTTCTTCATGTGACACTGTCAATCAGTAGATATTTTATTTTTTCTCTTTCCATAAGTGATGCATAAGGCTAAAATAAACCAGGCACTGGGTTGGGTTTGTTTTTTTTTTTGGTTGGTTTTTTTTTTTAAACTGATGGCTCGGAGAGAGAAGGATAGAGCTCTCCAAATTGTACTCCAACCAGCAGAGCCACAATCCAGGCAGAAATTTTGTGTGGGCAGCGAATGGGCAGGGGTATGGGAACTTGTGGTTTCAAAAGACATCTACAAGCACCTGAATGAAAAAATTAAATTCAGAACTAGAGTAAGGTGAGAATAGAGAGATGTGCTCAGCCAATGAACTAAATGTCTAATAAGCTCAGGAACTTAATTAGAATTATTTGTGAGAAACTCATTACAATGTTAAATTAAACCCAGTACTATGCTGAACCAAGCAGAGAGGATGTAAGGTTGAATACTTTTGCTTCCAGGTTTCTTTTTACTTCTGATACCTGTCAGGAGTGTTTTTTTGAGGAGAAACAGAAGAGAAAACTGAGTTGTAACAAGAGGAGGAGATTATTTGCCAAATATATACAGGGAAGAATACAGGCATAGAGTGAAAAAGGACATCAGCAAAATAAGGCAGCCAAGAGAGGCAGAGTCAGGAGTGTTTCAATAAGTATGTGCTGGGGGAAGGAAAAAAGACAAAAAAGACAAAAAGCCTGGTGACTCTTAGAAACATGATGTAGACCAGAAGGACCTGGTGAAGGAGATGGAAGGGAACGAAATGTGGCTTGATCAGCAAGAGAGGAAGGTGATTTCTGTGGCAGGAATATAACCTCCATCCAAGCCCATCCACCAAAAAGAAATAGAAAAATTAGCTTTACTAATTACACATCAGAAAGCGAAATTTAAGAAAGCTGATTTTTAAGCACTTTTTTCACATAATTTCTGTTATAAAATGTTAAAATTTAATCTAAAGCTTCAGCAGATATTATAAACTTACCGTGCTTCTAGACCTGTAAACTGTTTCATATATCCAGATGAGTTTACTTCTTAAATGCCTGATCTGCTAAAGGCAAAGCAAACATGATCACGTGAAGCTTCTTTCATGGACTACTGCATCACTTTTATCGAGTAACAGAGACCTTTTCCCCAAGAATGTATTTCCTTGAATAAGATGCCTATTTAAAGAGATGCGGGGGGTGATCTTCACACGTATTTTCAAACATCTAGCTTGGCTGCATCTGAGTTTTATTCATACATTCATTCTTCGGCCTTCTTTAAAGGGCAGTCATATCAAACAGACATCTGAATTCCAGCCTACCTGTATCTGTTACAGGTACCATCATCATCATCTACCCAGGTGCAGCTCTACTCAATGGGGAAGACAGAAGCCATTCCACAGCCTTGCCTGTGTTATAAAAAAGAGGATTAGTGTAAAGGATCAGGAATGTCTGTCTCAGGGCTTCACTGCATAAAGGCACAGATTTCAGAAGAACAGCTCTGAGATGCGCATCACCTGTTGTATTTGAAAGAGTATTTTCCTCTCTTCCTCTGGGTATTGAGACATCGATCCTGAGCTCCCCACCACGCTCTGAGAAGCAGGGAGGGAGCAGGTCTGGAAAAAGGCATCGAACTGAGCAGTGAGAACACCGTAGGACCACAATATTTTCTGCATTAGTTGCTTCCCACAAAATAATTCCCCTCAACTGCCCTGTAGGGGTTTCTTTTCTGTTTCAGATACAGTAGCCCTTGTCTTTGATCTTGTTCCTTCTCCAATCTTTGAGCTGCCAGGAGCTCATTTTCATTACTCATTTATATTTCAAAATTTTTATACATGTTACCACACCCATAGTTGCTCACTCTCTGGCACCCCAATTAGTTCTTTAAAGTTTACAGTTGCTCCTATTAAAAAAACCAATACCACTACATTAATAACATACAGAATACCTCAGCCTTGTTGTCATTCCTTTCACCTCCCTGGTTTTCACACCACATACAAGCAACTGTAATGTTTACCTCACTCTAAATCCCCCCAAACCTACACTTTCTTAGGATTTGAAACTTTTTAAGTATTGTTGTTAATATAAATCGATGAACTTTAACGACAGCCTCACCTTATGAAGCCTCATCAGCCTCTGTGATTACTGAGCCTGAGTTTTATTCCCTCGGGATCACCATCAAGAGAGAGCCTGCTGAAACCCTCCTGCATGCCCAGTCCTTCTTTCTGTGCTTATTAGTAATTCTCACACATCCCCACAGAGTCCTGAGCTAATTACACCAGTGGCTTGATACAAACCACTCAGCTTTTTCTCAAGAGGCTCAACAATTCTTAAAGATGCTAGCATGTTTCAGAAAAATGTCTAATTTCCTAAAATATGGCTGCTCTTCCTTGCTTTATAGCCTATCTCTCCACGGGTATATCTTTCTTACATGAATTTCAGACTCCAGTGATTTTAAAATTGCTTCAATAAGACTGTTTTGGAAGGGTGTGCTTATGTGAATATACGTATCCATAGGTCATGGATCACTACGTGATGCCACAACAAAAAAAACCACATACAAACCCATAGTCTACATCTGGTGTCCTCAGACACTCTGAGCAAATAAAGGGCCCAGAGCAAAGGAAAAGTCCTTTAAGTACCTCTGCAAACTCCATCCTCAATCTCTTCCCTTTTGAATATTAAACAACCTTTGTGCTGTACATTTCTGAAACTTCCAAAGAAACTCAAGAAATCTCATCTCTTGAAACATCTTATGCTTCCCCAAGTTCTAGAAAGTTAAAGCATGAAAAAAAAAAATCTATATTGCTATGGTACTGCATCAAAATAACCCTTTGCCAAAGGCAAACTCCTGCTTCCCCCTGGCGAGCCTGTGGGGAGCAGATATGGCCTCTGGAAAACTCAAAAAGTTGTTTGTTTGTTTGTTTTTTTTCATAAGAATTCCTGTTGGATTTTCTGCTTATGTTTTTCATTCTCTGTTCATGTAATCTTATTAATGAATTACTTGGGTAGCAGCTTTCCTTCTCAAGAATGAAGTCTCAACTGACTTAATTTGTAAACTGAAATATGTCCACTTAGCAACCAAGCTTAAAAAATGCTGTATTAAAATTTCAAAATCTTGTATTCAAAATTATTTCCAGAATTCAGCAATTGTATCAGCTTATTACAGTGATGGACAGTCTAACCATAAATGTATGATGTCAATTTAAAACAAAACTTTTTTGGTAAATTTTGTATTCAAATTCAGACAAATTTTAACTAAGAGGTGCTCTCAAAAAAGAAAAAGAAGCCAAGAAAATATCGATATTTTAGTATTTCAAAGTTGTGTTCTTAATGCTGAAGTCTTGTAATTTAATATTTATAGTAATAAAATTAAAGTCTTAATAGTTATGCCAATATAACAAACTTTTTAATGATTAACATTTATTTTTATGGTCCTTTATATCTCTAAACTGTGATGTGCTATTTAATTGGTTCAGGTGAAACAACATGACAAAATTTAGCTAAAATCTGTTTATGTATGAGCTCTTTCTTGATGGATACACATTAAAGCAATTCATGTAAAAGAGGATTACTCCTTGCTCTTTGAAATGCATGTCTGTAATAAAACAACTGTGCTGCTCTCTTTGAGGTAACTGAGCCACAGTAATGACTTCCCTCTGCTTTTTACCAAAAAAACAGATGAAGTTTTTTGCTTTTTTGCAAATAGGGTCTGTTGAAACAGTCGTGTCATAACACTGTTTCTACCCAAAGATTTGGATTCAAGGTGGGGGGGGGGGAAAGTGTTTGCTACACACCAGTTCCTACCGGCTGCAGATTTGGTAATTTAAGATGAACTCAGATGACTTGTATGAAATAACAAATTGATTTACAGGCAAGAAAGACTTCTCTCATCTCCTCCCTCCCCGGCTGGCCAATTAGCAAATGAAGCAGGGTCAATGGTTTGGTTTGTTTCTTTGGAGGAGGCGGAGGGAAGGAAAAGGGGAAAGAAAGATAGTAGTTTTTTAGCATAAGCCTCCTAAAAGAAAAGAGGTTTAGCATACAGAGGAGCAGCAATGGCAACAGAGCATGCTGCTATTTATTTGGAAATTGCTACAGACAATAAAACCAGGAATCTAGGTTTAATAACAATGACCACACGCTGAAGACAAAGGTGTGCACACAGACACGGGGAACTGAAGGCCTTGCTTGTAAGTATTCCACTGAATAGAAGACACAAAGCACAGACAAGGATGTTCGCTCTGTAATGGGATCTCCGTTGCAAGGAAGATGCTTCAGTATGTCCTGAGAAACTTAAATTTAAACCCTGGAAATTTAAAAAGTCTCTTCCGCTAAAAAATTATCTACCAATTTTGCAAAAAACGCTTCTTTTTGCTAAAGAAACCCATGGAGCCTCTAATCAGCCCCAGTGTTAAAATCCAATATTGAGAACGCTCTTTTTGTTTTCAATTTGAATAGAATGTCTTTCTGGGCTCAACTCCTCTTTATTTACAAGGTACTTGTAAATAAAGTGGTACTTGCAGACCAGTCAGCTGAAAATCCCTGTGATCATAAGACTACGAGATTTTTCCAGTTATTTGAGTCACATTAATAACAACTCAGCTAATTAGCAATTTTAAAAGGACCGGCCCCCTTACAAATTAAAAGAAGAATCTGTATACAAAGACAGATTGTTCGGTTTGGCTCCAGTCTTGATAGCAATAAATAAAAGCATCTATTGTGTGAAAGCGGGGACACGTCTCATCCGCAGCGAGAGGGATTCGTTTTGGAATGACACAGTCGCAGTTTCTATTTTCTCGGTGTTTTGTGGGGCATGTTTTGGTTTCTGCTCATTGAGAGTGAAATTTTAAGGTCAGAGGCTAAATGATGTCAAAACGCCTTCCAATCATTGGATGTGACAAGGCAGCTGAGCTGGTCAGGATGCGTCCCAAAACGCTACGAATAGGTGGGGTTTAAGGGAATGCTGCCGGTGGACTTGCTGTCTGCCTGCAGCTCAGGTTTTCAAAAACAAAGTGACCTTTCAAAAACAAGGACAGGTCCGAAAATATATTGCCCCTTGCCTCTAAAAGCGGAGGGATTTTTTTTTTTTGTTATTCTAACACAAAAAGAGATTGCTGTAGAAACAGGGATTCTGGAGGTATTGGCTGGATGCCCCATCGCCCCAAGCACTGGGATGTCTTTCATGGAGGCTATGAAACATTTCAGTTTGCCTTGGATTAGGACAGTGGCAGTACACAGCATGTGATCCCAGCCTCAGCAAAGCATTCTTTCTCTTCAGGATACAGCTATGGAGTGATTTTTCCTAGGAGATTAGATGTATCTAGCCTGGGCATCTACAATACTTTTTTTTTTTTTTTTTCTCTTTCTCACATAATGCAAAGCTTTTAATCAGAACTGTAACACAAGCTAGTAACAAGAGCCCTCTCGGTTTTCTCAAAGAAATCAAACCAAATAAAAAAATTCCAAAGACCCTAAACTAGTTCCCTAAATATGCAGCAGAGAATTTGTATAACTCGGGGAAAAAAAGAGCGACGTGGTCCAAAAAGAGATGATGGCTGCCACACACTCAGAAATGACTCTAAAGACAAGCATCCAAGCTCCTTGCTGGCGTAACGGTATCCCTGTGTCACAACTTTTTTAAATAAGTGCAGAATTGCTGCTCTGAAAATAACAGGAGTCCTATGAGCACTTCCCGGGGGCTGGTATGAGGCCTATAATGAGACCCTTCTGTCGTCGTTTCCTAGTGAGTGCCCTCACCCATTGCTGCCATCGGTAACACCACAGTACAAAAGGAAGAATTTTGGCTGGTGGATCTCCAAAGATTGATTTTAAAAGAGTCCCGTAGATTTTGATTGCAGCTGAAATGATGTGCAGTTCTATTCTGCTAAGATAGAGAATTTCCTAATGTGATGAAGTTCTGTTGTTCTCAGCCAAAATATTTCTAAGCTGTACATTAGATAAATCATGATGAATAAAAACAAATAAAGGTATTAGCATGAGCAAGAGTGAAGAAGTCTTACAGAAAAAGAGTTTAATAGAAGTGACTGGAACACAGATGTTCATATGCTGGTGGCTGGAGAGAAGAAGGGTGGGACAAAGGGATTGGAGAAATTAAAAAATGTTTTAAAGCAGAAAGGAGGAGGAGGAGAGTATATCTAACATCAAAAATGAAAACAGTGTTGTACGTATCTTCAAGTACTTTAACCAAAGTCACAAACAGCCAAGACTGAGTGGAAACAGGTTTTTTTAATAAAGAGTGCAGCTTAAGAATGAAAATAAATTAGTCATATCAGATAAAGCAACTTTTGTAAAATAAAAATACAAGTACCATATCAACATATAATAAATATACAGTCGAGGAACTAAATGCAACTAAAAATCTACTTTTCATAATAAGATTTATCAAGATAAATAATTTTAATTTTAACTAGTGATTCAAACACAGGGAAAAGAAATCACAAAGATTAAATTCAAAACAGATAAAGCATTTCTTTTCTCCTTCTCCTGCCTCTGATTTATTTTACACCAGCTTTTAGATGTAGAATTTACAAGCACGAGCAGGTCAGGGACTTTACACTGTTTACATCACAATTTGCTAAAAATCCTTTGCTCATCTACCAATGTCTTTGCTCCCCAGAAAAGCTGCCTAAGGTAATACTCGATAGGAAAGATGATGAAAGACAAGACAGAAAAAGATGAAAAAAGATAGAAAGATATAGAAAGATGAAGAAAGATGGTAGGAAAGATAGGAAAGAGGATCATTAAACCATCTGACACAGCTGTGGCAAGCAAACCTGACTGGCTCCAGCTCTACTGATAAAGGCTGCACCTAACTGGGCTCTGCAAGCAGCAGCTGGAAGTCATTCCTGATTCCAAGCCCAGCTGGAGTACAGTAGCTATGGAGTCTTGTTCCTTCATAGAATCATTTCGGTTGGAAAAGACCCTTGGGATCATTGAGTCCAACCATCAACCCTACTCTGCAAAGTTCTCCCCTACACCATATCCTCCAACACCCCATCTAAACGACTCTTCAACACATTCAGGGATGGTGACTCAACACCCTCCCTGGGCAGCCTCTTCCAGTCTCTGACCACTCTTGTTGTGAAAAATTCTTTCCTAATGTTCAGTCTAAACCTACCCTATTGCAGCTTGAAGCCATTCCCTCTCATTCCGTCATTAATTACCTGTGAGAAGAGACCAGCACCAACCTCTCTACAGTGTCCTTACAAGTAGTTCTAGAGAGTGATGAGGTCTCCCCTCAGCCTCCTCTTCCTCAAACTAAACAGCCCCAGCTCCTTTAACTGCTCTTCATAAGATCTATTCTCCAGGCCCTTGACACCTCCTTCGTTGCACCCGCTCCAGCACCTCGATGTCTCTCTTGTATTGAGGTGCCCAGAACTGGACACAACACTCCAGGTGTGGGCTCCCCAGTGCTGAGTACAGGGGGACAATCACCTCCCTACTTCTGCTGGCCACACTATTTCTAATCCAAGTCAGGATGCCATTGGCTTTCACCTGGGCACACTGCTTTGTTGAAGCTCATAGCATTAATGTTGGCCCAATGACCCAATCTATCTAAGTCCCTCTGTAGAGGTCCTTACTCTGCCGGGTCAGTGCAAAAAGAGCAAGACTAAATCCTGTTTTAGGGTCCCAGGAGTTTCAGAAAATTTTAAACGATCTCTTCATCTGAATGTGTGAAAGCAAAATTGAAGTGTGTGTGTAACAGGTAGTTTTTCCAAGACTATGTTACCAATATCGGGTACAACCCGTGTTTCTGCCATTCGTGTGTCAGGGATATGGGCTGAGATCCTGCATTTCCAAGTAGTTCTGTTTCACACGGACTGAAATGCTAAATTCTTGCCATTGTTTGCTGCCATCCGCAAAGCCAGTTGGCCAGCACATGGAACAGCTAAGCCTTCATTGTTACTAGACTTAACTTTTTCATCAAGGTTGAATAAAGCTGTTATCAGGGGGACTTTCATCTGTCGTTTCAGTGATACAGCACGGGGCTTTTAAAGCAAATGTAGAGACCCACGTGTATGACTGAGGCTGAGCCCAAAACAAAGTCGTTCCAGAAACACTAAGCCACTTAAGAACATGCAAAATTAAGAGGCCTTTTCTGCTTCTGTGCCAATTCTTCACAGTAACTTGGCCCGGGAGATTTTCATGCCATCCCACTGAGGAACTACATGACTTTATTTCCATCATGCATTCATCCCAAAATATTATTTGAAGATGCAAATCAGCACATCTGGTCGCCAGCAAGCTATATTTGATTACTGAGATAAATACAGTCTGCAAGATATAACAGCATCTGCTTTTATCTGGTACAGAATGCTGCTTATTCATTTAAAATATAAATATGTCTTTGTATTGTAGCATTCCCCATTACCACAATCCAGATTAAGGTATAATAGTACCAGGTGCTGTAGAAACAAAGAAGGAAACATGACTTCTACTTGAGTGACAAAATGAAGGACAGAGTAAGGAAGTTCATCCTGTGAGCAAAGTTTGTCAGAAGCATTTTTAAATCATTACTGTTAAATATCCTTATTTAGATTTTATTTCCCTACTTTTTCCATCAAACCAATTGCTATTGTTTTTCCTTCAGACATAGCTGCTAAGGTGAAGCAAGACTTATAGCTGGGTGCAGGTAATGCTTTATGTTTCATTTCAATGATTTTGATTTTTCTTATTTAATTTCACCATCACTGTATTACTTGTGCAGATTTAATTCAAAAATCAAAAAGATTGACGGTTCGGGGTGGGGTTTCTTATCTCTCTTCAGCATCTTCCAAAGTTATTTGCACTTCCACAGTTGAAGACTCCCTAAAGCCATAAAAACACCACCATTTAAATGGCAGGTTTCAGTTCCAAAACATGAATAGGAGGTGGCCAAATGTCTCATTTTGGATGAAAAAAAATTAAGATTTTCAGTGGTGGAACTGCTAATTTTGACAGACTGAAGTGCTCTTCAAGGAATGAATGTCCTTATATAATGGACATCAGCAAACTTGCTGAGGATACACTCTGTCCCCTTACCCAGGTCATTTATGAATATGTCAAACAAGACTGGGCCTAGTATTGACCCCTGAGGGACACCACTGGCCACAGGCCTCCAACTTGACCCTGCTCCATTAATTAGAACACTCTGAGTCCTGTCACACAACCAGGACTCAATCCACCTCACTGCCTCCTCATCTATCCCACACTTCCTTAATTTTCTAATGCGGATGTTATTGGAGACAGTGTCAAAAGCCTTGCTGAAGTCAAGGTAGATGACATCTGCTGCTCTCCCTTCATCTAACCAGCCAGTTACATCATCATAGAAGGCTATCAGATTGGTCAAGCCTTGGTAAATCCATGTTGACCAATACCAATAACTTCTTGATCTTCAATGTGCTTGGAGATGACGTCCAGCACAAGCCACTCCATTATTTTCCCGGGACAGAGGTGAGACTAATTGGCCTGTAGTTCCTTGGGTCCTCTTTCTTGCCCTTTTTGTGGACTGGTGTGATATTTGCCTTCCTCCAGTCCTCAGGCACTTCTCCTGTTCTCCAAGATATCTCAAAAATGATAGAGTGGCTTAGCAGTAACATCTGCCAATTCTCTCAGCACTCGTGGGTGCACCCCATCAGGACCCATGGACTTACGGACGTCTAGTTTGGCCATATCCTTCTGCATAGATACTTGATGGGAGGGGATGGAGGTGACAGAGCCGGGTGGTGCTCTGGGATGGGAGGAGAGGCAACAGGCGCAAACCGAAATAGAGGAAATTCCACTTGAACGTGAGGAAACACGTTTTCACGGCGAGGGCAGCCAAACACCCGAGCGCAGGGAAGGTTGTGGGATCTCCAAACTCGCAGGGCAGTCAAAACCCCAACCAGGCGGAACCCTGGGCGACCATCTCCAGGTGGCCCTGACTGAGCAGGGAGTGGGACCAGACCATCTCCGGCGGTTCCTGGCGCCGGGCCGGGCCGCGCGACCCCGCAGGCCTGTGCGGGGAGGCCTGTGCGGCGGTTGATGCGCGGGGGGCCGCGGCGGGCTCGGACGGGCCTCTCTTTCCACCGCCCCCAGCCCAGGGGAGGCGTCTGCCCCCCCCGCCGCCACCGTCAGGCCGGAGTTCCCCTTCCCGCCGCCCCGAGAGGAGCGGAGCGCGCAGCGGGTGGGGAGGAGAAAGCGGCGGTCTCCCCTCCCTCCATCTCCTGCCTCCCTCCCTCCCTCCCTCCCGGTGCTGGCGGCGGCTCCTCCTCCCGCGTGTGACCCGCTGCCGCATGTGAGCAAAGGAGGAGGGACGGCGCCGGGGTTCCAGTGTGGCGGCGGCGGCGACAGGAGAAGGAGGAGGAGCGGGAGCTGCGGCGCGGCGTTCCCCCCCCCACCCCTTCTTTACCCCCGCAGCCTCATCCCCCGGGCCCTGCCGGCCGCCCCCCATGCCCGTGTGGTGCTGCCGCTGCTCCTTGGCCGGCCACTTCAGGTGAGGCGGCGGGGAAGGGAAGAGCGGCCAGTGGTGAGGGGGCCCGGGGGGGGGTGGAGATGGCGGTACCGGGGCGGGAGGGAGAGCGGGGAGAGCGGCCGCCGCCCGGCCGCTGCTGCGGCCTCCGCGGGGTTGCCGGGTGGCGGCGGCGGCGGCGCTCCCCGGTGAGGGGATGGAGGTGGTGGCCCCGGAATGCGCCTCGGTGACCTTGGGCAGCGCTGAGGGGCGCCCCGGGCTGGGGGCGGCGGCGGCTGACGCTGGCTTTAGCGGCGGCGACCCCGGTCCTGAGGGGCATCGCTCTCCGCCGGGACTGGACACAGACACCCCCCCCCCCAACCCTCCGACGGTGCTCAGCTGCAGTGTCGGTTTGAGACCAAATTTAAATTCCTTTTATATAACGGGTTTTCTGTTACCCGCCCACTCCAGCCAGTTCTTCCTTTCTTTTTTTTTTTTTGCCTTTTTTTCTTTTTTTTCTTTTTTCCTAAAAGTACGTAGGGAATTCTAGGATCTTCCAAAGCTGCTACCTGAAAAAAGCACCTCTTATTATAATAACTTGCAGCAAATCAGGACAGTTAGTATGAAAAACGTATTGTTTTCTTTTATGGAGCGATCAAAAAACGTTTGTGTATACGCCGAGTTTCTTCTCTTTGTGGGTTTTCCCCATCAATTAAAAAAATTAAAACCTGAAAAGCAAAAAAAAAATATGTTTAGAATCTAGGTGTTTGGCTGCATGTAATTCTGGAGGTTGGTTGGTGCGACCAGCAGAAGGTAAACTCAGCCCCTGGCTTTGGAAGTGACTCATGGCTGTATCCACTTCCATCTCTGCAGGATGGCATTTTTTTTCCCAAATCTCCATCCCCTGCAGAGCCGTCTACCCTGAGTTTTGTCAAAATAAAAACTTCTGCTTCTTGGGTTGGTGGCTTTTGGTGCTGTTGGGTGGTGAGGAAGGAGGTGGTCCCCTAACTTAAGGTCTCGCTGGAGTTCTGGAATGATGTTCTCGCCGAGGAGGAACGTCAACAAGGGATGAAGGACAACGGTCCTTCATCTGCTTTGTATGCAAAATAGCTGAGAAAGTGCATGTTGTATGCAGGTGTTTCTCTGCAAAATGAGATGCTGCTGCGCTGAAGCGGTTGGATAGTGGGTGATACCTTATCCAAAATGCACCAAAGCGACGTTTGTATTGTTAAAGATTCTTCTGTAGACTTCAGAACCGTGCATACAGCCCACAAAAGAAGTTTTGAAATGTTTCCTTTGTTTTTTATCTTCTTTTTTATCAAGTATATTAAAACCACGCTGAAACATAGGTGCTCCCTTTAAGCAGAGAGGAGGGTGGTATTGCCTGAGTTGTTGTAGCACAGGGAACACAGATACTGAATACTTGCTTTCTGAAATAAATACAACCTTAGAATAGTGGCCCAGCCTTTTTAACAAGGAAATAAGCATCAGAGAGATGTATTATGCTGTGTGCCAGTGCTGTTATTACTCTACAGCTCTGTCTCTAGTTTGCTTCTGAGATATGTAGCAGAACCTTCAGTACTGGTGGGAGTTGAGGTGGTGTCTGGTGTGCGTGGCTTCTTGAAGGCTGTGGGAATTGGGTCGTGTCTCATGCTTTTCGGTTCTGTGTAGAAAATAATTCCTGATATGCTAGAACGCAGAATCTTAGGAAATAAATAAGAGTCCTGTTATTTATTAAGTTAATAATAAAAACTGTGTTAGTAAAGAGAAGAGTGTTTAGGTCGACTGGGGTATTATTAATTAAAAAGTGAAGTCTTTATTGTGAAGGGTTGATAAAATAACAGACTATTTTTAATATGCCTCTGCTTTTCTAGCTAAACTGCTAGTGCATGCTTCTTCAATGACCTGGCAAGGCTTCAGAAAGTGCTCCTAAATAATTAAACAGCAAACAATACGAACCAAGCCTTCATAGACTAGAAGCGTGTGTAGATGGTGAAGAGTTACGAGATGAACGTAAGTAGATGTTGCAGGGAAAGAACAGAGACAGGCAGGAGAACTGCTGGGGGTGAAAGCAGTCTGCTGCCCCTGTAGCAGCCCTGGCTGGTGGTAATATCCTTTTTTTTAAAAGTTTTCTTTTTCCACTGCTAAATTGGGCTGTGCCTGGGGCACACAGGGATCATGCTTTTCTCCACCTTCAACCTGCCCTGCTTCTGCCCAAAGAGAGAATTGTTAAGTCCACTGTGCTTGCTCAGCAGGTAGGAAGGGATGTGAAGGGCTGCTCCTTCAGCCTTTGGCTGGCCTTAATGTTGTTAATTGGCTAATTGGCTAGGCAGCGTGTGTACCTCGCCTGTTTTGATAAGGATAATGAGGAACGAGTTCCGCTGTGTGGGGGATCAATATAATGCTTGTTGGTTATACTTCAGCTTTGTGTGAACTGAAATTAGAAATCTGCATCTCTGCAGAGCCATCTGTGCCTTTTTGTTATCCTTCTGTACGCTTTCTAGAAGGTGGACTTTAAGAAAAAAACCCCAAACTTCTGTTAGAAGAGCTGTGCCAAAGAGTAAAATTTTATAGATTGGATGAAGTTTGTATCTGTGTTAGTGTTGGTTTTGCCAACTCCATAGCTCTTAAATTAAAGCAGCAAAGGCAACGTTATTTTTGAAGAGACTGTTCTGAAAACAGTTCAACTGTTTCATTTTAGTTTCCTCTCATCTGTCCTTCTTCATTAGAAGTTACAGCAGCCCTGAAACTGAAGGACAGCTTTTGAATTCCTTCGTCCAGTATTTTGGTGACAGCCTTGGGAGGAAGATTAAAAGAATGCCTTTAATAGAAGAAACTGTTCTGCCTGGGGATTCCCTCCTTACTCTGCCTGTAGTAATAATAGGTGAGTTTTTTTGCTTTTTAAAGATTCTGTATCACTGCCATTGCCTTTATAGACCTGCTTGCATGAAGTCATTTATCATTAAATAACTAATGCTTAGCATCCTTCCAGCAAAGATGTTTATTAGAGTAATACAGTTGGTACGATTAACAACGGTACCATAAAATTATGCTAAGGGACTTGCTATTGGAGTATATTTGAATTCAAATTGTGCTTTGACACAATTGGAAGAACTGTTTTAATTCCAGTGTTGATCACGTAGGATGGTATGTTCTGCTTCAGGTTGTATGGAGGTTGTTGATGGTAACACCAGTAGAAATTTGTGGGGTCAAGTGTGACAGTGGAAAGCATAATGTAAGATGTGTGCTATATGTTAATTGAGTGCTAACCTCTCTCATTAATTGCCTTTTTCTTTGTTGCTTCCATCACTAATATCTGGATATTGTGCCATCTTTTCCAAAATGAGTCTGGGTCAATTCAACCTGTTTGAAACAATAAATCGTAGTCTTAATTAAATAGTTCAAGGCTTGCAGTTGTAAAATCTTGCTGGATGACAGTATAGCAGAGGGAGCAGGCTCCTTCCAGACACAGCTTCACCGAGAGTGCCAGGATGATTTGTGTGGGGCCAAGGTTTCTCAGCAGCAGCTGGTCACCAGCTCCTTCCCTCCATGACTTGATGAGGGGATAAAGAAAAGATCTGGAGTAAAGGAGGTTTTCAATAATCTAGTCCAAAGCTGTTGGGGCTACAGCAAACCAACAGCTTTAACTGTACCTGCAGACAAGCAGAAATTACAGTGAATGATGTTTCAATGTAACGTGCTCACAGGAAGTACCCACAACTTTGGAAAACTGGTGTTTGGGTGGTGCCTGTTCCCAAAGCTCTCTGCATCACAGCTTAAAATAGCACTCGTGTAAGAGACTTAGGTGGATGTGACAGACATGAATCACTCCCCGAGTTCTGCATCATAGTCAGAGAGCAACAGCTTCCTGGCATTTTGTCAACCTTAGTATAGGTTTGCCATATGGTTAATGACTCAAATTTTCACTGTTTAGTTTTGCAAATAGGCATTATGCAAATACCTGCGCTCAATACTTTGTCTGAAGCGCCTTTCTGTGTGCTGATACACACAGCTGCCTTGACTAGATCCCCTTGGAAAAAAACAAAAATGTTGCCTAAATGCTTTTTCACATTTGAGACACTTAAGAAGCTGCATAAGGACTAAGCTACTGTGCTAATATGAAGTAGCTTCTGTGCTAGACCTGTCTTCAGGAGATGGGAAAGAAAGAGATCCATCCCGTCAGAATGAGTTGGGATTGAAGAATTTCATGCTGGAGCCCTAAGTCTAGAGGATGTTTCTATGCTGAACACTTTCAGCTTCTGCACAAGTTTTGATCATTATTGTGCAAGCATAATTTTTTAAATTTTCATCCAAATAATGAGACTTTTATGGTTTGAAGTTAATTGTTTGCTTTAAATTTAGACACATCGTGTCAAGAAGATTGTACTGTCGTTAACTGTGGATCAGGAGAAGCTTCTGCTGCTCTTGAAACAAAACATTAACTGCTCCTTAAATGAACAGGGCCGTGGGATTTTGGGGGTATATTGATTGTATATCTAAAGTTGGTGTAGTAATGGCTCCGATTTGGCATCAGAGCAGTTATTGGAGGCATTGTGTGTACATAAAGGGCAATATCCTCAAGTATAAATTTCTCATTTTAAAAAGTTTGTTGTTTTAGTTTTGGTTTCTTTTCTTTTTTTTTTTTTCCCTTAATGACTCTGAGAAAATCATAGCAAGTCTAATTGCAGACCTTGCAGCTGAACCTTCATCTTGTACGTTCTTGAGAGGGTTTCCACAAGGGAATTCCTTTCCTTTGGACTCGTATAACTTAGCAGTTTCAGCCTTTGAAGAATTCACCCGTAGTGAGCCTAAATGTTTTTTTCTTTATATCCCACGGCTGTGACCTGTCTGTGCACACAGTATATATGGGATATAGTCCCACTGGGGACCAGAGTGATGCCCTCATCACCTGCAGCCTGGTGGACGAGGAAAAGGAGATCATCCACTGCATGAGGAGAGTGGGAATGAAGAGGGTCTCAGCAAACTCTGACAGGAGGATTCGGGCACTGGGAAAGGAGAAAAGGGAGAAGAGACAGGCTTTAGAGAAGTGGGATTTTTAACAGGTAATGGAAATAGTGTCTGCAAAGGTGATGGGGAGCAGGAAACGCTGGGTGACCTCTTGAGATCAGGAATAGAAATGGTAGGAGGTAAGAGCTAACATCCTAACAATGAGAGCTATATGAAAACACAAATAAATGAGTTACTTTAGCCCAGAATTTGAATAGCGTGTGGTAAATACCGTGTGTGCTGCTCTAGATTGAAAACAAAGACAAAATACCACATAGTGCCTCATTAGGAGAACACTGTGCTTTTCATTCAGTTAATGAGGAAGAGGAACTATGGAAATAACAGTACATAGTCACGTGTTTAAATTCTGTATCATACTTTTGGACTCAAGCTTTCCCTAGTTTTTAGTATCTGGCTTTGCAACACGAACATCACTTCTGTATTTGCATCTTACTGATATGATCCACTGCTTTGTTTAATACTAGTCAAGTAAATAGAAATAATTTCCTTATGGGATGGTCCCATCCATTTCACTCTTTTAATAATATTTTGAAAATAAGTTACTCTATTAAAATTGCACTAATGCATATATATGAATTATAAAATGCTACAAAAAGGATATAGAAAGATGTTTGAGTTCTTATTTTTGCTGAATGGTGAATGTGGTTTAATGAGTTTCTTTCACTTTACTACTAATCTTTACTTTACTAATCCACCCTATCTGTCTTCTCTCAGCTTTTACATTGCTGTTATTTTGTGTCTGTGGCTTCTTATCTGATTTGATTTGCAGTTTTCAGCTTTCAGCTTGTCTCTTTCTTCCTTTTATTTTACGGGCAGCCCTGAAGAGCGTGCGCTCGAGATTGTCTTTCTCTTCTGTGTTTCCCAAGATCCATCTAAACGGGACCACAAAGTTGTAAGATGGCAGGAATATTCAGATATCACTGTGCTGGATCTTATCCATCAGACTATTTTCACACAAGAATAGTGAACTAGACATGCTAAATCATGAAACTCCCTGATACGCATTTTATTTCCTGGTGTAAAAAAGCCATATGTAACATTTCTTGTTATCTGTGAAAAAAAAAAAATTTGCTCAGCTGCTTTTTTGGAGAAAGTTCCTATGGTGGGCTCTATATTCTGTGAAGTTTATAACCTGCTTTGAAGTATTGTGTTATACTACTTTAGTGTGATTTTATTACTGCTCAGTTAGTGACTTACGAACTTTAGATTATTGACATTTTTACCGAAGCAGTAACTTCTTTCTTTAATAGGAAATGGACCTTCAGGAATTTGTCTCTCTTACCTGCTCTCTGGATACAGGCCATATTTATCTCCAGAAGCGATACACCCAAACCCCATCCTACACACAAAATTAGAAGAGGCTCGACACCTGTCCATTGTTGATCAAGTAAGCTCTGGTTGCCATCCTGCTTAGATTTTTTCCTACTGCAAGCTGGATTATGAAACAGTAGGCTTTCTTTAATGATCCTGTTTAAAATGTTTTTGCAACTAACAGAAATAGTGCCATAGACAAGAAAAGGCTTAATATTCTCACCCCACAAAGAATTAGAGATCTCAGTAAAGCTCAGGAACTGTGTGGCCTCCAACAAATGGCTTTATCTCTCGGCCTCTGTTTTTCCTACCTGGAAAACAGAGAGCAGTATACACCTTCTGCAGTGGCTTGTAACAAATGACATGTAGGGCACTTCAGGTGAAAAGCAGGGCATTTTAGGAACAGCTTATCCAAAAAAACCCTACAGATTGCATTGTGAAAAACCAGCCTACTTCCCTAACCCTATTTCTAATGCATCCATAAGTTATTTTGTTATTCTGTCTATTTAAATAGAATCAACTCATGACCGTTAGGTCCAATCCTAGGGCGTGTGGTGGTTTTGTGGTTCTTAAGGGCTTTTTGTTTGTGTTATTTTTTGGTTTTACAATCTGCCCTTTGTGTTTTTACTATTTGCCAAGAGTGTCTAAAGCACCACTCGGTCAGTGAGTAGGTGACTGGGGGAGTTCCAGCTTTCACCTCCTAGGATGTGTGGGCACTACCATCAAAGAACAAATGCTGCTAATATTCTTCAAGTTAAAAACTTCCTAAATAGTACAATTCTCATTCTTTTTTACTAAGATTAGGGACACGTATCCTCTCTAAACATTTTTCTTTCCTGAATAGTGTGCATCCTTCAGTGTTTGTGTGGTGCTCACAATTGCTCTGTATTTGTTACCCTGGGACACATCAAGTTTTTCAGTCTGATTGATTAGTTAAATCTCCTCCATTATTATTTTTTTTTCCCTACTTACCCATCTGTTTGCCCTGTTACTGTTTTCTACTCCCCTCCCTGTACTCCTGATGGATTACTCATAATGCTATCACTAACTGATTGCCTCTGTGACTAATTTACTTGGAATGCAAACATGCATATGTGTTTGTAATGAGGAAGGAGGTGTTGTTTGGCTTTCGGTTTTGTTTTGGGTTGTTTGTTTGTTTGTTTTACTGCTTAACTGTTTGCATGTAATTTTAACCTTAAATCTCAAGGTGTTTTTTTTTTTGGCTACAGGTGTTTCACGTACTTCATCTTCCCCTGACTCTCATATTTCCTCAGTTTAGGAAACTAAACTGTCCTGTCTTTGTCAGGAAAAATTGGCCTTATGGCCAATTCATTCTTCAAATCTCTATTTCTTCACATATTTGTGATTGCATTGTGAATTTTTTAGAACACGGCTGGTTAATAGATGCTGAAATGTGAACATTTTACACAATTCTAGAAATTATTCTCAACTGCTTTGTAAAATAAGCTTAGTTTTAATTATTTTTTTAAACTACTTATAATACCTCCATTATGTCAAAGTTAGTTTTATAATAAAGTTTTATAATACAGTTAGTGTTGCAACTACCTAAGAGCTGTCAAAGGAGCTTTTTCTAGTTGATCTTTAAAACTTAATGTTTTTAGATTCTCATTTTGCTTTATTAAAATGGAGCTTCTAGAAATACTAGCAATTCTTTGTCTGCTATCTATAAATATAAATGTTCTTAAGTTGCTTCGATCTCTGACTCTTTGTCCCTGTGTTTCTTTTTTTTTTTTTCAATGAACTTTAGACACTGACTTGCTCTGGTATTACTGTGTTATTAACGTATAATTTTTAAACAAATGAAATGTATTATTCAGGATTATAGAAGATCTGAATCATGGCAGTTATTTTTGGGAAGTGTTTTGATTGAATGTCTACATTTAGATGCTTCTACTTAAAATGCAACGTGAACTAATTGTGCTTTCTGTTGAAATTCAACTTCTGTACATGAGAATAGCATGATGAACAGTAAAAATTGCATAAACTTACAGCTTTCCTTCACACTTCAGGATCTGGAGTACCTGTCTGAAGGCCTCGAAGGACGTTCTTCAAACCCAGTTGCGGTGCTTTTTGATACCTTGCTCCATCCTGATGCTGACTTTGGGTATGACTACCCACCAGTTTTGCACTGGAAGCTGGAACAACATCATTATATTCCCCATATAGTGCTTGGTAAAGGACCACCTGGTGGGGCTTGGCACGTGAGTAAAAGTCTCATATCCCTTCCAGGGTAATTTGATAATTTTGTACCTTGGAGTTTTTCTTCATATCTAAGGCTGGTTTAGATAGTGATGGCAACGGCAGTTTCAGCTGCTCGATTACCAAAGCCAAAATACGTTGGGTAGATGAGAAGGGAAGAAAGAAGCTGCTCTTCGTTTAGGAATTTGTGACCATGACTGCTGTCTGACGTGGATTTTTTATTAGTTCAAAGTTAATGAATTGTAATGAAGACTCTTTTCTGTTGTCTGTATTGTTTCCAGGTGCTAAATCGAAAATCTAAATTTGTTCATATGCTGTTGGTTTCACTTTTTTTTTTCTTCTTCTTTTGTATTTTAAAGAACTTGCTTTTCGTTTCCCTTTTGTTGTCTCTTCACCTTCTGCTTTATTAGATCAAGTAGTTGCTCATTAAAACTGTATCCAACTGTAAGATGAATCTGGTTCATCAACACTCGGTGTAATGTCCTGGCATTATGTGATGTTCTGATATTTTATTGCTCTGAGGACAATGAGAAGAGTTTTACTGCATTTTACATGAATGTGTCCATTTGGATCTGGTCATGCATCTTTTCTTTTTTTCCTCCACAGTCCATGGAAGGCTCTATGCTAACCATCAGTTTTGGAGACTGGATGGAATTGCCTGGCCTCACCTTTAAGGAGTGGGCAGCTAGCAAACGCAGGTACTGCATGAGGTATCTGGGAAACCTACTTGCTATAAGAATCCAGATAACATTATTTTAAGAACTGGAAAACATTCAGACTGTGTTGTTCAGGGGAGGGCTTCTTGTTTTGTTTATTAAATTGCCTGATGGCACTGGAAATTATTCTGCTGGGTGTGTTCTGAGATGGGAGAAGAAAAAAAAGGACAATGGTCAGCAGGGTAACTGCTGTGAGTGCAGGGAAAACACACGTGGTCACTGTCAGAGGCTTTGGGCAGAGCTGTGGGGAAGATTGAGGGAGGAATTTAAAATCTACACAAGTGTTGAAGTTCCTCTTTCACCGTGGATGAAGTTGCTGTGCACACTAGTAGGCTTGTAATTCAGAAGTTGTATATTTCAGTATTTGCTTTTACAGGCAAAGCTGCAGCATCTGACACGTTGCTACCTATGATTTTTAACTTTAAGAGCAACTCAGTATTTCCAAATGATGCTTTCCAGTAGTTTCTTGAAAAAAAATTTAGAGAAGAAACATAACTGAGTTTCACAACCTCAGTTTGTACTTCAGTTACATGGATACTTCATAGAGATCTGTATCAGCAGGTGAACCCAGGAACACTCCACATCAGCTTTTTTTTTAAAAAATTCTAATTTTCCTGACTTTGTTCTAGCAAAATCCAAGGAAGTTGTTCTTCTGTCACATGTGGCAAAAGAAGAAGTAGATTTCCTTGGGGATATGTCTTTAAGGGCAGACTGTTACTCATTTCAGGACACTTCTAGTGAAGAACCCATACCTTTGTTCTTTAATCGCATTCTTAGATAAGCGCAGTAATCTTGCCCCGTTATTAACTGAAATCCCATAAGCTGCTTATTATCTGAAGCTAATTTGTTTATATTACAGTTTTCACCAATGCTAAAAACAGAAGTGCTGACCTGTGATACTGCAATTAAACAAACATATTTAAAAGTATTGATAATAAAAACTTAGAATCATGTAAAATAGTTTCCTAAGAGCCGTTGTAACAGGTCACATTGTAATAGTCATTGTAACATTGTCACATTATCCTCTTCAATACATGTCTCATCAAGATTTTAAAAGAAATCCTGAACGTTTAAAAGAACGTATGCTATTATCCAATTTCTTATAAAAACTCTTTTAGGCTTAATTTAGTGGCAATTCCATGTTCATTACTGTTTCTTTTGCCTTCTTCCTAAAGCTTACTTCTGAAGAAGTAGCAAAATTCATGCACCCATTCGAAATAATTACATTTTCAGCTCTTTTTTTATAAATGAGAATGCAATAACCATGCTCAAAGCATAGTTTTGTTACATACATAGTTTTGTTAAGTTTTGTCACGCTTGGCTCTCTTCGTTCTGTGGTGTGGAGCTACTTCATGTGATACTTGCTGAACTCATGTACCTGAGGGAGAGATCTTTTGTGAGGTGTAAAAAGAATATTTGAGTCAAGTAACACACTGAACCCAGAGTTTTTGAATACAACACTTAAGAATTACTGTGATATTTAATTACTTTTATCCTAAGTAAGTGTGTTCTCACTGAGTAGAGGTTTAGCCAATATTGTATTGCTGAGAGTCGTGATGCTAAACTGGCTTCGTAAAACACTTGTATAAGACCTACCATGATACTGCAGTTTGCTTAATTTGTTAATCACCGTAGCCTTTTACGATGTAAAGATTTACAACTATATATATATATATAAAAAAAAAAAGTTGTATATCAGGAATAAAGAGAACAGACTGAATGCATGACTGACCTTGGTGTTGGCTGTACTGAGCAGATTCGGTGCTCTTCAACGTGACTGTCAGGGGGTCTGTCATATATGATATTCAAATTGCCCTAAGGTCTAACTGGAGCCATTCCATTTTCTTTCAGAAATATAAAGAGCGATCGAGTAATGCCAGAGGAAATAGCTCGTTATTATAAACACTATGTGAAAGTCATGGGCCTCCAAAAGAATTTCAGAGACAACGTTTACATCACATCAGTATCCAGGCTTTACCGAGGAAAGGACGCTGAAGATGACAGGAGTGAACTCGATGACAATATTTCCACCCAGCAGTTGGGAATGGAAGAGGGGCAGAAATCAGTGATTAAGAGAAACTGGGAAGTGCGAGGTTACCAGCGAGCCACAGATGGGTCTCACCTCCCCTTCTGCCTCTTCGCCGAGAACGTGGCTCTGGCCACCGGCAGCTTTGACTCTCCGGGCCGTCTGCAAGTTGAAGGAGAAGACTTTCCTTTCGTGCTTCATTCCGTGTCTGACTTTGGAGCTGCCATCAGCAAAGGGAAGTTCCGTGGGAAGGCAGACCCCGTGTTAATCGTGGGTGCTGGACTGAGCGCGGCCGACGCGGTGCTGTGTGCCCACAGCAACAACATCCCCGTGATCCACGTCTTTCGCAGGAGAGTTACCGATACAAGTCTGATTTTCAAACAGCTGCCCAAAAAGCTTTACCCTGAATACCATAAGGTGTATCACATGATGTGTACTCAGTCCCACGCCGTGGACTCCAGCCTGCATTCTGCTTACACTAGTTTTCCTGAACACAACGTGCTTTCCTTCAAGCCCGAAATGAAATGTGTTCTTCAGAGTGCCTCCGGACTGAAGAAAATCTTGAAGTTTTCTGTAGCCTTAGTTCTGATAGGTTCTCACCCAAATCTTTTCTTTCTCAAGGACCAAGGCCATAGCATAGGTCATCACTCTAACCAGCCCATCACGTGCAAGGGGAATCCTATAGAGATTGATCCATACACTTACGAGTGCACTAAAGAAGCCAACCTCTTTGCTTTAGGCCCTCTGGTGGGAGACAACTTTGTACGGTTTTTAAAAGGAGGTGCACTGGGCATTGCACGGTGCTTGGCAATAAGGCAAAAGAAGAAACACGAATTGATTGAAGGTGGGGATGGAGGAGGTGATGGGGTACCATAAATGAGACGTTAGAAGCTTTCACCTACAGAGTTCCAGACGTAGTCTAACAGAACACCCACTGACAGCGAGAGTTGGGAGCAGTCACATTGCTGTTGTGGACAAGTAACCTGCGCTTGTATTGCTTGGTAAAGGATGCTGATACTATGATATTTCACCTTTTCAAAATACCAAAACAAACAAACAAACAAAAAAAATTAATCTGCTGTTACGATTGAGACAACTGGAATGACTTCCAGAGAAACAGAAAATGAGACTAACTTAAACTGAGCTGCCTGTCACCTCTTGCTCAGCTCAAAGAGCAGACTTCCTCTGGGAAAAGCAATGCCTACCAGAGTGGCTTGACATTTTAGTGTCAAATGTGACAAAAGATTCTTACCATGAAATTAAAGTAACTTCTAAAAGCAGAAAGCTTGTTTACTACAATGTGATTCTCGGTCCCAGAGCAAATTTGGAGCCTTCTGCTTGAAACAAGGATTTTATTTATTTGCCATACCTGGAATGAGCACTTAGTCACATGGATTTTACTACAAGAAGGATTTCTGTAAGCAAAAAATAGTCCTCAACAGTTATAAATTATCCTATTTGATAATTGGAATAAAAGAGTAAGGATCCCCATTTGATCTATTAACCCATGATTTGACACAATCCAGTAATGTTTTTTTCACACTATGCCTAGAGTTGGGTGAGTGCAGAAGGACTAACATGAGATGTTCCCCGAAAGTGACATGTACATTTCTGAGAATACTCATTAACATAAACAATAAAGTACTGATGTAAGTGCTCTTATTACAGTGTCGATATAATGAATATCTAACGACTGAAAAATTAAGTACATGAGAGAACTTAAGGGTTTTTTTTTTGCTTCCTAGCTCAGGAGGACCCACCAGTCCTCCTGATCACTTGGCTGATGAAGGTGGGTGATAGATATTGTCATCTCCCATTTGACCAAGTATTGGTTACTTGTCTTTTTTTTTTTTCTAGAGCACCACATAACACTAAAACTATTTAAACTATTTTAGCCTGCAGTTCTTGAAACTTGAAAAAGGGTTATAGCTCACAGCCAGGTAAAAAATAAACAAAACCAAAACAAACATGCCATAGTTCCCATAAATCTTATACTACCTCTGAATTGAAGTATCACTTTTCTGCTCCGTAAGGTAAGACCTAGGTTTCGTTTGTTGGGTGTAGAGTAGTTAAGTTTACCTAAACACACTCCTGTGAGTTATTCACCATAGTGAGGTAAGGAACAGCTAGTTAAAAAAAACTTATCTTCCAGAACTCTCAAAAGTGCTTGGTTTTAAACTGATTTATTACCAAACATTTTAATTCAGGTCAAGTGCAATGAAATAGACGTTATTTAATTGGGGTGGGGGGGGGGGCTTTTTTATGTGTGTGGATGAAAGTCCTGTTAATTCAAGGTATTACATTTGCATGATGAAAACCTCCGTATTAGAACTTGGAAGGGATTTTTTCGAAAGGAAATTAGGCTTAGACTTTGTGAAACTGGTCATGCTGGCTGCTCTCCCAGCAGCCTCGCTTTGGGAAGTTGTAGATCCCTGTATGCACTAAATGCCTGTTTCCTGTGCCTGCTGCAGACCTTTACCCATCTGAGGAGGTTCCTCTGAACTTTGGATGTAGAAATTGAAAAGGCGAAGTTCTCAAGGATTAAAAATGACTGTGTTTTCCATGGAAATCCAAAGTAACTTACGAAAGGATGCTACTGTTAATAATAAACTTTAGTTTGGAGCCAACTGAATAGTGTAAAAATAAACCAGTGAATTGATGTTTGTATTAATATCTGCACTGCCTCCAGGGTTGGATGGAACCATGCGGTGTCGATACTAGTTAAGATGCTTTTTTATACTGTTACTTGAGCTGCTTTTAATTATGCTAAATTCTAGGCTAATTTTCTTCCTAATTGAAAAGAGATTCTATAATTTGCCTTGCTTGCCGGAAGCTGGGTATATGTAAATCTAAGCCTGTGATACCTAATCATTTCAGGTGAGAATCATTGTGTTATAAGTGCTAAATACTTCATCATAGAACTTTATTGCAGGTTTAACTGCCTTTTTATCAATCTTGCCAGTATTTTTGAGATCGAAAAAAAATAATTGCATGAGACTCTTTAGTCAGGCAAAGAAATTTCCTGGTTCTGGGGACCGAGTTCTTGCTGTTCAAGAGCTGACCCTGCCTCTTCCATCTACCCAGCCCAATTTGGAAAGCCAATGCTCTCATCTTGTCCGTTTCTGTTAGTTCTGGTGTGCTGGTTGTGGAATTCCAGTTCTGAATGGACACAAGGCTTGGATTTATCTGCCTGTGTGTTTGTTCACACACACGACACACCTGTAGGACACTTAGGACTTGGAGATCTTGTGTAAATGCCCTTTCTAAGGGTGGTGTCTCAGTTTTCTGCTTTTGCTGGTCTGTGCTTGGGTCACGGCCTCTTCTTCCAATGCAAACACCTACAGAACCTCCACTGATATAACCACCTCAAATAGATTCTCCTCCTGAGCTGCAAGCAGCTTGTGAGCAAAACCTCAGCTTTGATTAGATGATAAACCCCCCTGAGGTTTGCATGCTAAGCTTGTTTCATCTTCCTGGGTGAAAACTGATGATAGGATGAAGACTAAAGGAGTAACATCAAAGCAGTTCCACCTCAAAGGCAAAGTTATTTTGGTTTGGAGAAGCAGGGAAAAAATTCTAAACTGGAGAGAAAGAGGCATTCAGAGAGCTGTGGTGCTCAGAAAGAGGGAAAAGGTGTTGGTTCACATGGATGTGGTGCTGCAGGTAATGCCTGAGAGAGATTCTGATGGTCCACGCTGGGGCAGAGCCCTAAAGCCAGTGGTGGGAAAGGTTGCTAGATAGTTATAAAAATGCTAGACAAAATCAGGTTTTTCCTGTCTCACTGAAATGTGGGGATGGTGGTTATCAAAACATTGTAGGAGGAAGGTGAGGAGAACAGTTCAGGGTGTTGCCATGTTTGGCTTAAGTTCTAAGGAGACACCAGACCCACCAGAACACAACTGGAACCTGTGAATAGGACTTGGTTATGAACTGGTGTGTGGTGGCCAACACGTGGAACAGAGCTCCTTGGACACATGAGGGATGGAGGGAACTTCCTCTGGAGAAGTGGGAGGATGGAGGAAACTGAAGCTGACTGTAAACACTCCACCAGCCCTGCTGCAGCCCCCTCGTTGCAGGAGAAGGTGGGGAGTAAGGGTGGGAGAAAAAGGTGCAGACTTAAAGACAGGAACAGAGAGAACTAAAAAACAAACTGCAACAGTGAGACTCTCTGGGTAGTCAAAAAAAAAAAAAAAAGGCAGTGGTTTCCCCAGCGCTGTAGAGAAGTGGGGAAGCCAGCTGAAACTGGTGAGAGTTTAAACTGCATTCAGCTAAGCTGCTGGCTGCAAGACTGTATTTTAAAAACTTTGCTAATAAAAAGTGTATTTAGTCCCTGTATTGTGTGCATCTCCTTCCTGTGAGCAGTGGGAACCGAGACAGGGTGTGCTATAAAAG